>AAPY01746039.1:0-21453 GCA_000181375.1 Tupaia belangeri
GATTTTTAAAAATTTCATCCATTCCTACATGTACCCGTGTACGCTCCCCCAGAGAGAGAAGAAGAGAGAAGAGGGGCTAGAAAGTGAGGAAAGTTAAGCTTTCAAGTTCTGGGAACTCAAACTGCAGCGTGCCCACATGAAAGTCACCACCCTTACCCACCACACCATCTGTTTCCTTCATTTTTTTTTTTTTTGAGAGGTTTTTGCTATAGGGTGCGTGTGCTTGCCAGACAGAGACAGAAGCGGAGAAAAATACCCCCCCAGGGGGGGATGGCCACACCACAATCCCTTATCCCACCATTCTCCTCTCAGGATCTTGCGCACATATGCACACGCGCCCGGCATGAGTTTTAAGTCACCGGACCCAGGACGTGAACCGTGGTCAACTACATGGGAGTCCAGCGACATAGCCATTATGCTAACTGCTGGTCCCTCTGCTGGCCTCTTAATGGCCTTTTTTTTTATAGGGCTTCTGTACTTAATTAAGCTTTTAGACTTTTCTCCCCAATAGTACAGGATGAAATACTTAATGGAAATGTAATTTTAGGTTGAAGAAGAGCAAGAAAACACCAAGACGCAACTTTCTTTAGAACAGAATGTCAGAATAATACAAGATGAGGTTCTGACCAGTTACCTTTGCAAACAAAAGGAGCTAGAAATGACTCTAAAGAAAATGAACGCAGAGGTATTTTCTTTATAAATTTTTCAAATATGCATGTTTATATATTTGTATGTTATATATCTCAAAATCAACTATATGTATCATGGAAAGCATAGAAGAATTTTTAAAAGAGATTTATTATTATTTATACATTCAGTTGCTACATATCATTTAGCTTGTATAGAGAATTTATCCAACAATATAGCTCAGACCAGTCTAGTTGAGAATACTATTATACATGTCATCATCAACAGGTTATAAATCACTTTTGTGTCCCACAAATATCTTACCTCTATTTTTTCTCCCTAATTTCCTTCCCTACACTCTTCCCTTCTTCCACCCTCCTTCCACTGCTTTTATGTCCTCCACTGTAAGCCACGTGTGTACATATATGTTTTTGGCATATGGTAGTGGTGGCGTTTAGCTCTGTTTCTAATTCAACTCCAGTTGTCTGTGACAGTCAAGTAGTGACATTCACAATAGGCTCATCAAAGGAGAGGCTTTTAATAGTTACCATATTAATTGATGATCTTTTCATAATCTGAAAACCCTTGCTACTAGCAGTAGATATTCTTGGTTTTGGCAGTCATTTTTACCTGCTTTAAAATTTTTATTTTTTAAGAGAGATTTTTGCTATAGGGCTCATGCACTCACTGGAGAGACAGACAGAAAGCAGGAAATCACTCTCCAAGGGGATGGCCATGCATCAATCCCTTCTTCATTCTCCTCTTGGGATATTGGGCATGCACACACATGCACCTGGCATGAGTTTTAAGTCACTGGGTCGGGGACTTAAATTGGGGTTGGCTATGTGGGATTCCAGTGACATCACTACTATGCCATCTGATGGTTTCTAATTTATTTATTTATGTATGTATGTATGTATGTATGTATGTATGTATGTTTTACTGTCAAAGGGTATGTATGCATGTGAAACAAATGGGGAGGAGGGAAGAAGCACTTCCCAGTGAGGAGTGGTCATACTACAATCCCTTCTGCACTTCTCCTTCCATCAGGAATGTGGGTGCACATATACATGCCCAGTATGATTTCCAAGCTGCTAGGCCAGAATTCCAACCACAGTCAGCCATCTGGAATCTGTCTCCCTTTAACCACTAGGCTACGGGGTTGGCACTCACACCCTTGATAAGTTAATGGACAGGATAGTTTTTTACTTCTGCTGATTCAAAAGGAGGAGAACAGACAGTTCAGACGTCAATTTTGGATGTCATTCTCACTTTTTTTGATTTGAGAGAATTTGGCATGAGAGACAGAGCGAGACAGAGAGACAGAAAGTGAGAAATCACCTCACAGGTGGGATGGCTACACCGCAATCCCTTCTACTTCATTATCCCCTTGAGACTTGGGGCATGCATGCATATATGCTTAGCATGAGTTTCAACCCACTGGTTCCAGGACTTGAACCGGCCAAGTGGGAGTTCAGCACCTTAACCACTGTGCCACCTCTTGGGCCCTTTTCCCTTCACTTTTAAGAATAACAATTTGTGGGCCAGCAGGTAACATAGTTGTTAAGGTGTTGGACTCCCAATGGCTAACCATGGTTCAACTCCTAGACACAGCAGCTTGAGAATGGATTGTGGCATGGCCATCACTCATGGGGAGGTGTGTTCTCCCTTTCTGTCTCTCTGTCTCTGTCTCTCTGGTTAGCACATGCACTCTAAGTAGCATTTGATTTCCATACAAAGAGATTTTTAATAGAATGACATATTGTAATATATACTTGTTAAGTTATTGCCAAGTATTTTGTTCCAAGTAAAATAGGACAGTGTATTTAATCGTATTTCCCATTTATTACTGCTTCAAACATTATGAAAAGGAAACAAAAGTTATTGCAACAGCAAATGATGTCATGATTTTCTGATTATTTTTTTCTTTGTTTGTAATAAAGCATGTACACTCACCTGGGAGAGAAAGAGAGTGCTAAATCTCTTTCTAGGGGGAATGGCCACATCTTAGTCCCTTCTCTTCCATTTTCCTCTAGGGATTTTGGCCATACATGCACACACACACACACACACACACACACACACACACACACCTGGTGTGTTTTTCAACCTGCCAGCTTGGAATTCAAACTGAATAGTTGGCCATGTATGATCCAGCCACCTCAACCACCATGCCACCTGGCCCTCTCTTGATTTTCCAAGATCTGGCTTTTACTGTTTTGAAATGTAAGCCTTTTTTGTATTCACAGTATATGTTTACACTGTAGAAATTATGTTTTGCTAGAAGGGCACTGGAAGTAGATTCAAAACCTGGAGAGGGGCCAGCAGGAGGTGTAGTGGTTAGGACACTGGATGCCCACATGATTGACTGCGGTTTGTGTCCTGAACCTGGTGACTTTCTTTCTCTCTCATTCTCTCTGGTCAAATTGAATAGTAATAGTAATTAATAAAATTAAATAATAAACAATTCTTACAATTTTTAAAAAAGCCTAGAGGAAATAATGCAGTGTGTTTATATTTTTAATCTGTCCTTTTGCAAATTGTGATAACTGAGTTTATTGATGTATGTAGAAGTGCTTAGTGCAATGCCTAGATTTATTATTTATCAGTAAATGTAATTAGTATAACTAACTATAAAAATATTAGAAGCTAGCCAGTGGTTAAAGTGGCTGGATCCCACATGACTGACTGCATGGTTTGAGTCTGAGTCTCAGATACAGCAGCTTGAATGCCTTGCTGGACATGTGTGTGTGTGTGTGTGTGTGTGTGTGTGTGTGTGTGAGTGTGTGTGTGTGTTCGTTCAAAATCTCAAAAAGAGGAATGGAGGATAAAGGTCTGTGGCATAGATATCTTCCATGGGGATTTCCTCTCTTTCTCTCTTTTGCTCTATCTCTCTCCAGTGAGCACACAACACCTACTAGCAAATAGAAATAATTTAAATTACACTAAGGAAAAAGAAACTTGAAGCATTTGGAGAAATTTTATCTGTCCTAATATATGCAGATTTAAGGCTCTTACTGAAGGCTGAACATCCCTATTCTGAAAAACCAAAATTCAGAACTTTTTGAGCACCAGCATAACATGAGCAGAAAATTCCACACCTAACCTCAAGTAACAGGTTGCAGTTAGAACACCACAATGCAAAAGTGGAGTGTAAAATTACCTTCAGGCTACGTGTATAAAGTGTATGTGAAATGTAAGTGAATTTTGTGTTTAGATTTGGGTCCTATCCCCAAGATATCTCATTATGTATATGCAAATATTCTAAAATTAGGAAAGGTAACACTTCAGGTCTCAAACATTTTGGAAAAAGGATACTCAACCTGTATAAAGAAGCCACATACATTCAGTACAGAGTAGTAACCAAACTTTTAAATGAAGTCACATTTATTCATCTTTTAATCTTTTAATTTAGGCCTCTGGTTTTATTCAGTCTTTTTTTTTTTTAAGTTTTTGCTTTGGGTACCTGTGTTTACCAAAGAGAGACATAGAGAAAGTGAGAAATCACCCCCCAGGGAGATGGCCACATTGCCATCCCTTCTCCTCCATTTTCCTCCCAGGATCTCACCTATGTGAGCACATACACCCTGTGTGGTTTTCAAGCCACTAGGTCTAGGATTTGAATTCGAAATTCAGAGTTGGCTATGTGGGATCCAGCCTTCTTAACCTTCATGCCACTTGCTAGTCCTGGTTTTGTTAAGATACTTAAACATTCTCTCATGGTTTCCTTTTTATGTTTATAGATTCATTGTCTTCAATTAAGCTTTTGAATTTGGGGGAATTTATGCTTCTATAACGTCTGAGTTTTGTGTCCTAATTTATTTCCAGTTAAATATTTGCTATTGTAACACACATATACATGCACAGTTTATTTATTTATTTTTTTAATTTCAGAGGAAATCATGATATGGCATCGTTTTGAATATTAGCCAAAAAATATTCTTTGTTTTATTTAGGTTTCTGATAGTCCTGAAACTGAAAAATATCTGCTGGAAAAAAATCACAGATTGCAGAATGAAATTGCTGATCTAAGAGTGGAAATAGATATAATAAAAAATCAGAACCAAGAAAAGGAAAAGAAATATGTTGAGGACATTCAAATTCTAAAAGAAAAGAATCATGACCTTCAAAAGACAAAACAGAATGAGGCAACAGTAAGAAAAACAATATCCCAGTATAGTGGAGAGCTTCATTTTCTAACAACTCAGAATACAATGTTAAAATCTGAACTGGAGAATGAAAAGCAAAACAAGGAAAGACTGGAAGCAGAAGTGGAATCATACCATTCTAGACTGGCTGCTGCTATACACGATCTCAATCAAAATCAGAAATCAAAAAGAGACCTAGAACTTGCTTTCCAGAGAGCAAGAGATGAGTGGTTTCATTTACAGGACAAAATGAATTTAGATCTGTCTAACTTGAAAGAGAAAAATGAGAGTCTTTCTCAACAACTTTCTGAAACTGAAAGTAAACTCAATAGCCTCAAATTTGAACTCCCCCAGCAGAGAGAAGAAACTCTCAGAGAAAAGACTTTGGCTTTAGAGCCAGTAGAAAGAATCCTAAACCAAACACAGTGTCAAATGAAGGAAATTGAACTCAAATATCAAAATAAGGAACATAAAATGAATAAACACATGGGAAAAATGAAGTCTCTAGAGGAAAAATTATGTCAGCTACAACGTGAAAATATGTTGCTTCGACAGCAACTGGAAAATGCTCAAAATGAAGCTGACACTAAAGCAAAGAAAATTGATCTGCAGGACCAGTTTTGTGAAATTGTAAAAAATCTTCAAGTTCAGAGTGAAAAACAAAGCCTTATGGTGGAAAAGAGAAATAAGGAGTTACTCAGTGAATTTGATCATTTCAAAGATATACTGTATCAGTATGAAAATAAGAACGTAGAAAGAAATAAGGACTTAGTCACTGAGTGTAACCTTTTAAAAGAAAGACTGCGTCAATATGAAAATGAGAGAGCAGGAATATATGAGTTAGCCGCTGAATGTAATCATTTAGAAGAAAGACTGCGTGACTGTGAGAATGAAACAGCAGAAAGAAATGAGTTAGTCAATGAGCGGCATTATTTAAAGGAAAGCCTGCATCAATATGAAAATGAGAAATCAGAGGGAAATGAGTTAGTCACTAAGTGTAATTATTTAAAAGAAAGACTGCATCAATATGAGAGAGCATGAAGAGAGGAAAGTATCAAAATTTAAACTAATATTTGATTATGGCTAAATGTTGACACTAGTTAAATGTGTGTGTGTGTGTATGTAGGTGTGTATATGTATATAAGTATGTATATGTTAGAGCCAGCAAGTGGCATGGTGGTTAAGGTACTGGATTCCCACATGGCCAGTTGTGGTTTGAGTACTGGACCTAGAAGCTTGCTTTCTCATTTTCTCTGTCTCTCTTGCATGTGCATGCTCCCTATATAAATATATATATATATATTATGTTTAGAGAGATTTTTGCTATAGGGTGCATGTGCTTGCCAGATTGCCAGAGAGACAGAAAGCAGGAAATCGCCCCCCAGGAAGATGACCATGCCACAATCCCTTCTCCTCCACCCCCCTTTCAGGATCTTGAGCATGCACATACATTCACCTGGCATGAATTTTAAGCAGCTGGGTCCAATACTCAAATGGAGTTGACTATGTAGAAGTGTAGTGACATAACCATTATGCGATCTGCTGGCCCCCCATCCGCCGTAGCAAATTTAAAAATCAATTATCATGATAAATAAAATTAAATAATTCTTTTTAAAAAATAGGTAGTAATGTATTTGCTCTATTAGCTTAGAAACATACCTTGTTTCCAACTAATAATAGGTTAAGTTATAAGATGTTAATAGACTGATAATAATTATGTAGGCATATACTGCTGAAATAATTTTAATATCTTTATGTTGCAACCTTTTATGGCCATGATGAAGCAGATAAATGGATATATTCCCACGAAAAATGAGGGGTTTTTATTTTGTTGTTTCTTTTTGTTTAGTTTGCTATGAGGCACATGGTGCTCACTGGAGGTGGAGAGAGGAAGAGAAGGATACTGAGAAATTATGCCCGAAGGGCATGGCCCCTTTTCCTCGATTGTCCTCTGGGGATTTGGTGCATGCATGTATACATCCCCAGCATGTTTTTCAAGGCTTTGAGACTGGAACTCAAACTGTGTAGTTGGCCAGGGACCAGCAGTTAGAGTAATGGCTAAGTCACTGGACTCCCATGTAGAGTCGACTGTGGTTTGAGTCCTGGATCCAGTGGCTTAAACTCACACCGGGTGCATAGGAGTGCATGCCCAAGATCCCAAGAGGAGAATGGAGGAGAAGGGATTGTGATGTGGCCATCCTCCCTGAAAGGTGATTTCTCACTTTCTGTCTCTGTCTCTCTCTGTCTTTCTGGTGAGTGCACATGCCCCATAACAAAAACCTCTAAAACAAAACAAAACCGTGTAGTTGGCGATATAGGATCCAGAGTCTTAAACTCCACACCACTTAGTGATGCCAAAAATGAGAATTTTGAGATTAAGATTCAGTTGAGTGGTTACTTACCCAGTTCATTACAGATTTCCAAAATGAATTAAGTGGTAGTTGCTATATCTCATAATGCTTTCGTTTCAGTACTTTTATAAAATATGTATATATATTTAGATGGTATAATTTTTTTCTATGAATATTTTTATTATTATTTACACCTTCAATCACTACACATCATTTAGTTTGTAAAGAAATTTTACCCAACATGATATATGCCACACAGCAGGCGAATTGAGAATACTATACCTGACATCAATGACAGGCAACAAAACATATCTGTGTCCCACAAATGTTTTCTCCACTTTTCCCCAAATTTCCCCTCCTGCTTTTCCCCTCTCCCACTCTCCTCCTACTTTGCCCCCAGTGTCCATAAAAATTTTCAATATTTTAGGTCCTCCAGTCTTTCAGTCTCTACCATAGACAGTTGGTATACGTTAACTGGAGATATCCAATGTCTCTTTTTCATAGCCTGACTTGCTTCACTCAGCAGTTAAGTCATGTTCATCCACTTTCTATCAAACGGTACAATTTTACATCCATTTGAACAGAAATATTTTGATCTCAGATTACTTATTCTTTTTTCTTTTTAGACAGGATTTTGCTGTCGCCACATTCCTGCCTCAGCCTCTTGGCTGAGACTATAGACACGCATCAATATGCCCAGTTCTTTTTTCAGACAGGGTCTCACAGTGTTTCCCAGGCCAGGCTTGAGCTGCCTGTTTCCCTGAGTTTCTAAGACTGCTGACACACAACACTGTGCCCAGTCTTTAGGTTGGACCTGTAATTAAACCCAGGGCTTTGATGGTTCCAACCTGAGGATGTAGCATCTTTACAGCCCATGACACCTTCGCTGAGCCTCAAATTATGTAATCTAATGACCGCACAATTATTTAATGACATCCACATCTTGTTAAATCATAATTTGAGGCAAAAGTAGTTCATTTTAGCAAAACTTTTGACTTGGTCTTCCTGCTGGTATTTACAATTTACTTTAAAAATTTTTACAAATAATTTGCTCATGGCTCAATTGCTATCATTTCAATATTACTTTGTTCAGCACAAAGGTAGTTAGCTCTCTGCGATTTATTAATAATCTCTATTTGCAACTTCTAATGAGGCAGGCTTGCAGAGTTCATGTACAGCAGGAACTAGTGAGTACTGGGAAGAGATGCAGGAGCTAAGGTCAGGAAAGGAGATGGAGGCAGGGTTACCTACAGACTACCTTGAAGGCTGGTGGAATTGTACTTTTATTTGGGAATCTTTTGGGAGGATTCATGAGCAGAGAATCGAATACATGAGGAACTCTGAAGTTAATTTAAAACCTCTCATTAAAAACATGCAAAATGCTAACCAGAATATACCATCACCAGCCCCTCCTTCATACTTATTTCTTTCAGAGAGTTCAGGAGTTGTTAAGCCATGCAAATTCGTCATCAGAGGAGGAGGAGTAAGTGGGTTGTTCTCCTGAGAAACCCAGTACTGACTAGGCAGAAAGATAACTCCTGAACTGTGCCCTGAACTGAATCCACTAATAAACAGGGACAGATGCACATGAGGAAGAGAAAGTGAGTGGGTGTATGTGGAGATGTTTTTCAGTGTATACATTAGAGTAACACGTTACAAACATAATTGTGTAACAAGGTGATTTATAAAATCAGTGACAGAATTATCAGGGAGTGGTAAGACAGCTTCAACAAAAACTGACTGATGCCCTAAAAAAGCAATCTATGTTGGAGGCTTCACTGGAGCTTACATCACATAATCACATTAATTTAGATGATAAAATCCAGGATTTAAAGAAGGAAGTAAGTCAAATGAGAAGTAAAGTGCATATAAAATTTAACATGTTAACAGTTCATCCAATAGCTGGTTGGATAATGAAGTGTTTCAGGATATTCATTTCAGGAAACAGCTTTCTTTTATATTTTGTTATAATCCCGGTGCTGTGCTTTCCATGTTTTTGTCTTCTGTTCATCTATCTTCATTTATTCAAACTAAGATCACAATTTCTCCTTCTTGAAGCTTTCTCTGACTTTTATGACTTTAACTGCCCTTCTCATTCCAGCACTTGTCCAGTGTGTGCAGAACAGCTTAACAATTGTATATTGCTTTTATTTTGTCCTGAGAGATAATCTTAGTCTAAATATACATTTGCTTAAGGAGGGAGTAATATCTGATATGCATGTCACCCACTCTTCTATGAATTGAAAATATTTTAGCTTAACCAGTCATTAAGATAAAATTAACTACCCTATACCATGCAAATAATTTTTCCTTTGAGATATTAAAATAATAAAACTTATTCCAATATTAAAATAATAAAACCTTTTCCACATTTGAAGCAGTTAAAATTGGAGGGGAATTGTAAAATCAAATGTTCAGGTTTTTCTCAGTATGGAAAGGAAAGAAAATCTAAATTTGCCTCCCTTCATTATGTAGCTAGGAGTGGTTTTGGTATAGATATCTAACACTTTTCTACCAGAAAGTCCTGGCTTTGGCAGAGATACGCTCTAACATGTATCAGCTCTAACACACAGCCCGACATAAGTGGTTGCTGGGAATGAACCTGTTTGGGAACTTTAATTTAGCAAAAGAAAGCACTATTTCCAGGTCCAGGCATCAGCTCGCCTGAGATGGTCACGTAAATTATGCGCCATTCAATGCAGGAGATGCTGTATGTGACTCAGTGTGTGACCCTGCGCCCTGAGTAGTATAGAGAGAAAGTAAGCTGCCCCTGATCCGAAGTGGAGAGTGGTAGCATTGGCTAGTGGGACAGTGAAAGGTCTGGGATGTGCTCTGGGACTTGCTTCTATCTTGCTGCCACTTCACACAGTGGTGCAAAGACAAGTCAGTGCAATGCCTACTGGCATGCTACCTACCTAAAGCATTGGATTTTATTGGAACATAAAATACAGTAGTGAGTGGCTAGCAGGAGGCATGGTGGTTAAGGTCCTGGACTCCCACAGGATTGACTGCAGTTCAAGTCCTGGACTTCAAGACTTGCTTTCCCACTTTCCTTCTCTCCATCTCTTTCTGGTGAGCTCACATGACCTACATCAAGTGTTTAAATAATAAATAAATAAATAAATAAATAATAAATAAATACATAAATCTTTAAAAAGTATATAATAATGATAGCAAAGTCCCATTGGTCAACCCCTGATAGTGTCTGGAAGCACAATTTAACTGAACACTGAGTAGCCATGGGCTTTCTCAGTTCAAATTTCTCTGCTCTCTTCAACAGGTTATGTTGATCAAGCTAATACTTAATTGCAAACATTCTTATGTGAGATTAATTGAATATTTTCACTATGTCTGACCTAAATGTTTACATTTCATTCAACTACATTAAATCTGTAGATTTTAAGTTTTGTTTGAAGTGAGATAACTCAATGAGATGGTAAGTCCTTATCTCCTCTTCTACAGTGGCTTTCCTACTTCTGGTTGAGTCAGTGATTCTGAAAGTTCTTAATTTTTAAGTAAAAACTAGTCTAACAAAGAGGCAATCAGGCACAAAGGAACTAATTTTCATGCCCATTTGCAAAACAAAACTTGTAAGGAATGATGAAACCAAGGAACTAAAATAATGGACCGATTTCATTAAGTCACATTGAGGGACTCTTACAAAATTTACCCTAGCTCCTCAGAAGCTGATTTTTTTTGCCTTAAATGGCACAGTTGTGTTTTCATAATAGAAAATTTAATATAATTATATGTGTTTGAATGAGCAGTTCTAAAAACCACATATGACTATTTCCTGAAGACAAACAAATCGGGAATATCAAATGCATTTCAAGTTAACATTAAAATGTAGTTTCCTTTGATCTCTTTTACTAGGATTATTTCAAAGTAAAACATTATAAAGATGTCTATAAACAACAACAAAATACAATAACAATAATACTAACAGCAAATATTGTATATAGCTCACTGTGTGCTACTTATGCTTCTAAATACTTTTTGGTCATGTCCTAATTTAATCTTTCCAGTGTCCCAATGAGGTAGATATTATTATTCTCTTCATTTTACAGTTGAGACAGACACAAAAAGATACTTTGCACAAGGCAACACTAGTGGAGCTGGGCTCAGACCAAGTATTCCAGCTTGTGTGTTGATTGTATCAGACTGTTCATGGAACCGCTGGCTGTCACTAAAACATCACGTTAACTTTTATAATCACTGGCATAATCATGGTCATTTACATATATGAATATTTAAAGTTATAGTTGAGATGGTGGTATTTGGAATATGAAAAGCATAAATGATTACCATAAAGTCACTTCCTATCATTCCCCATTAGACCAGTTTTGTAAGTGTAAGTATTTATCTGATAAAATATCATTGAAAAAGAAGAATAATGTGTTTTAGGCCTAAAGAGATGGTTCATAAACTTCCCTGTAATAGATACTATTTTACACTTTATGTTCCATAAGATCACTGTTGTATAACAGTTAATTTCAGGGCCAGCAGATGGCAAAGCAGTTACATTGATGGACTCCCCTATGGCCCACAGCGTTTTGAGTCTAGGACCTGTGACTTGAAAATCACACCAGCCATGTTTGCATGTGTGCTTAAGACCCCGAGAAAAGAATATAGGAGAAGGGATTGGGGCACAGCTGTTCCAAGAGACTGGGGGGAGGGGGTGTTCGAACTCTCCCTCTCACTTATTCATCCTCCTCCTCCATGGGCACACATGCCCTAAGACAAAAACTTCTAAAACAAAACAACTAAGCTCTGCAGTTATGGCACAGAAGTAATCACAGACAACACGCAGAAGAAGGGATGTGGTTCTGGTCCAATAAAATTTTAGTTACAAAACAGGTAATGGGCAGATTTGTACTAAACTCTTAGTAAAGTTTTTCTTTGCATTTTTTAATTCTTCTAGTTGCAAGAAGCACAAAACAATATGCAGAGGCTGTAAAATGTGCTGAGGAGATGCAAGATCACATGCAAAAGTACAATTTAAAGCAGCAAACAAAATTACTTGAGTATTTATAAGGAATTTAAGCATTATAGTATGAGAATTACATCAGATTTGATAATATACCTGTGGGAAACTATGGAATTTATTGAATTTAAGCTATTTTTAGGAGCCAGCAGCTAGCATGGTGGTTGGGGGTGCTGGACTCTCACATCATCAACTACAGTTCAAGTCTGGGCACTGGTGGTTTGCTTTCTCATTTTCCTCTCTCTTTCTCTCTCTTGGGCTCTCTCTGGTAAATGCCTGTATCAAATTTTAAAAATAATAATAATGGAAACCAGCAGGTGGCATGGTAGTTAAGGCACTGGACACTTCCACATGACTGACCATGGTTTGAGTCCTGAACCTGGTGGCTTAATTTCTTACTTCCCCTCTTTCTATCTCTCTCTCTCTCTGTGTCTCTCTCTGTCAAATTAAAAATAAATGAATGAATAAATAAGATTTAATAAATAATTATTTAAAAATAATAATAATGATGATGATAAATAATTAAAAAAAGAACTATTTCAAGGGACCAGCAGTTGGCATAATGGTGATGTCACTGGACTCCCATGTAGTCAAACGCCATTCGAGTCCCGGACCCAGTGGCTTAAACTCACACCAGGTGCATGTGCGTGTGTGCCCAAGATCCCAAGAGGAGAATGGAGGAGAAGAGATTGTGATGTGACCATCCCTCCTGTAGGAGGTAATTTCTTACTTTCTGTCTCTCTGTCTCTCTCTGTCTTTCTGGCAAGTGTAGGCGCCCTATAGCAAAAACCCCTCAAAAAAAACAAACTATTTGAAATGTAGGTATTTTTACATATTGTTCCTGACTCTTTCCACATCATCTACAAACATAGGTAGAAAAATGGAACATTTGCCAAATCATCTGTTTTTGAAACTTTTAAGAACTTATGTAGGTCCAGAACAATACACTGCTCTGCAATGGTGGAGACACTTCGTCCCTTGGGGTTTGGATCTCTTGTTGATCTGGATCATGCTGGAGACATGCACTTGCATGTCTGTGGTCATGGCTAGCTACAGTATTACAGGCCAGCTAGAGAGCTGAAAGGGGACTGTGGTGTGAAAAGACCTTGTCTTGGGTTCCTGTGTCTGTCTCCTTTTCACTATCTCAGTCTGTCTTTCTCTCATGAAAAAATAAAACAAATAACTTTTAAAAATTAATAATTACGTCTAGAGAAATTTTTAAATTTATCTGTGAGAGAAATTATTTTTTAAAAATTTGTCTGTGAGAATAATTACTTTAAAATATACATTTTAGGCTTGAAAATGAAAATTTTGAATTAAGAGTTACAGTCAAAAAGCAAGCAAAAATTGAAGAGCTTCAAAAAAACCAGGTAAGAACAAGTTCAGTAAGTTTATTTGTTAAATTTCTGTCACACTGAAAATTTTTTTAAAAAACTAGTAGCGGTTGTATACAAGAATATTTGAGACAATATAAAAAGTTTCACTGCTAAAAATATTTATTGTGTTTATATTGATACTATTTACTATTAGTAATATAGATCCTCTTAACGATATAGAATTTGACTGAATTTACATAATCCATGATTTTGATGGTAAAATTTTTATGAAAATGATTGTGATTACCTGTAAACAGTATTTCATATATGCCCATTTTTATTTACTTATGTATTTATTTAATTATTTTTGAAGACATTTTTGTTATAGGGCATGTGCGGTCACTGGAGAAACAGAGATAGATAGAAAGCAAGAAGTTACCCATCAGGGAATGACCATGCAGCAATTCCTTCTCCTACATTCTCCTCTTGGGATTCTGGGCATGCACGCACAGGCACCTGGCATGAGATTTAAATGGCTGGGTCTGGGACTCAAACCGCAGTCAACTGTGGGAGTTCAGTGACAAAACTGCTACATGGTCCAGTGGTTCCTATATGCCACGTGTTGTGTGTCCACTCATACACTGGTGAATGTTTGGGTTATTTTTACTTTTTGAGCAGTAATTCTGTCATGGATATTGGTGTACAACTATCTGTTAAGTCCCTAATATTATTTTATATCTTTAAAAATTTCCAAGAATTTGATTTGTGAATTGACCCAGAATTCTGAATTTCTCTTTTAATCTAACCCTTCAGCGAGATTTTGAGAATTAATTACTTTTAAAGTTATAATTTGAATTTCTCTTCAGGGTTACATCTTAGGTTCTTATAGAAGTAATTTTATTCCCAAAAGAATTTGTTTTTCTCTTTGGAGTTTAAAAAAATAAGAGAGATTTCGGTCCCAAAGTGGAAGTGGCTGCCCCATCAGGACCTCACAGAGTAACTAGTGCTCCTGGCACTGCAGATTCAGGAACAGATATTTTCTCACTCACCTGTATTCATCATTCTTTCAAAGGCTGGTATAATCCACCATACCAGTTTTACCAATGTGTAGTGAATGCTATGTTCATACCTATTCACAAAGCAGAACAGGAGTCTCCTGTCATTTATACTTTGCTTTGTAGGAATTAAGATAAGATTGATGCCATGAGACTGAGAACAAAATTCTGACTCTTTTCCCCCAAAAAAGTAAAAAAAAAACAAAAACCCTTCCAAAGGGCCTGGGGGAGAGTTACACCCACAAACATTACCAGACCATTTTTCCCATTGACAATGGGATTCTTTCTACATCCTGTCCCTGGCATAGTATCTTTGAGATGTATATTAAACCTGTTACAGTATATTTTTAAATCTCTTCCCAAGATACAAGTCTTCCCTTCCTATCACCAACCTAAATATTGTGGAACTCACCTATAACCTACAAGCCCTCCCCCCACCTTGTTTCCAGATGTCCTAGCCTCTTGGGCCAGACCAATAGAAAAACTCTTTCCAAGCGTTTGTCCTTTGGTTTCAAACCAAATAAAAGGACCCTCTGTATCTGAGAACCCTGAAAAAGTCATGTTTACCTTTCTCTGGGTCAGTCACACATATTCAAGTTTAGAAATAAACCACCTTATTATTTCTGCAGAGTTGGTTATTTCTGTTGACAAGGCAGATGCTACTAACTAACTTCATTAAGTCACAGTAGTGAGGTCCAGCAGCTTTATTACACAGATTCTCATATCAGGGGAACTAGAGCATTTGGTTGACTAGTCTTTTCCTGGCCAAATATAGTAAAAAGTATTTTTTGTCAATTTTAAATAAGTTAATCCCCATGTTATTAGCATACTTTCATACAAGAAACATGTTGATAAAGGAGTTTTCTGTGAGTGAGAGAGCCAGGGGACATCCCCTGGCATAAATGTCAAGAATGGAAAACATTTAAGAGTGTCCAAAACTTAATAAACTGGTTCAAAAATAACAAAGGTCTCAACCATGGTATTGCATGTTGGCAGTCACTGCTGCTTTGTATGCAGAGACTACATGAGAGTACTAGGTTCATTTACTAATCCACCCTACAAGTTGGACACTGTGGTGTATGCTTTTAGTCCCCCCTTCTCTGTAGGCTCAGTAGGAGAATTGTAACATATGGAAATCCTAACCAAAATTGTATATGCCATGTAAATTCATTAGGAACATGGCATAGAATTATTAGCCCCTTTGCAGTCAATTTTGGGAATTAAAAATATAATAAAATACAACATTAATCCATATCTTTTCCAAAAGCTCCTCATCTCTTGAAATCTTAGGCTAGAGACTTCCTGAGTGAATAGATAGTATGGACACAATTTTGAACTGAATAATTTGGACTGAGAAAAAGAAATAGCAGTGATGGACCTTGAGCTTCCAAATATAATTGAGTGTTCTCTGAAAGGAATTTAAGATACCAGGGCCAGCAAATGTCATGGTGGCTAATGTGCTGGATTCCCACATGGCCACCCACAGTTCAAGATCTGGACCTGGTGGCTTACTTTGTCAATTTCTCTTTCTCTCTCTCTCTCTCTCCTGTCTCTCCCTGGTTATATTTAAAAATAATGATAATAAACAAAGTTAAATAAATCTTTAAGAAGAAAAAAAGAACAACATGTTTGTAACATCAGATTTGTATGGAAAAGGAAATTGTTCAAAAGAAAACAAGGGCAAGTAATTGCTCATCTTACCCTTGTGGGAAAGTTTGAATTATAAAATAAAGACAAGTCAATGTATGCCTGTAAACATCCTGTGTGAGGGTGCCTCCAGAGGTTATAGAATTCACTACACTCAAAATAACACCAGTAAGAACTAAAATGAACATAGATGAACCAACTTTAAAGGATGAATATGGAAGATTTATGCTGAGCAAAGTAAGCCAGGCTATGAAGGAGAGACACTGTATGTTTCCACTTAATATATACCAACTCCCCACACTCTATGGCCAAAACTGAATGACTAGAGGATATAGAAACATATAAAATGGTTGTAGATACCAGATTCTGTGTGGGGAGATGGTGGGAGAACAAGGAGAGTCTGAGGAAAGACATTAAGAAGAAAAAGAGAGGCAAGGCATTTATGGGACACAGAAATGGATAGTATGTATAGTATTCCCAACTGGACTGCTGAGAAATGTATTCATGTTGGAACATTCAATTTATAAGCTAAGTGACATATGTGATTGAATGTATAAAAGAAATTAAAATAAAATAAGCAATCCACACCAAGAAGTGGGTTATGAGTGTATGCTTGAGGATTCTGTCTGTGAGAAGTGAACTGAAAGGATGAGAGTCATGAACAAATTACTTAAAAGAGGCCAGGGCTGGAAACGCAGTTTAAGGAATCTGACTTGAAGCCTTGAGATTGAAGGAACTCTGGGATCATTTAAAGGAGGAATAGAAGGGGACAGGACTGAGCATCAGGGATTGCTGCATTTGGAAATGAAGTGAGATTAGAGCAGGAGGAGAAAAGACTGGAAGTGATTAAATATTGGTAATAGATCTGTGGATGAGGAAATAGACTTGCAAATGAGACTATGCATTAAAGAATATTAGAAACAGGCTGATAGAAAAACTAGTAGACAGGGGCTAGCAGGTAGTATGGCAGTTAAGGACACTGAACTCTGATGTGGCTGACCATGGTTCAAGTCCCAGACCCTAGAGGCCTGCTTTCTCCCTTTCCTCCTCTCTTTCTCTGTTGCTCTCTCAGTCTCTCACTCTGCCCTTCTCTGGTCAAATTAAAATAAGTAAGTAAGTAAATAAGTAAATAAATAAATAAAACTAAATATTATGATTCTTTAAAAAATAAACAAATAGGCAGAAGTTATGTTTTTGTATGCCAGTGAAAATACTTAAGCTTTATTTAGAGGGACGTGGTTAGTAGATAGAGAAAGATTGAAACCTTTGGAGGAATGCTTACAGAGAAATGAGTAACTCATTCTAATGTCATGAGGATCAAAAAGTAAGGGGAGCTAGATGGGAGATTTTAAAAAGTTATCTTAGTAAGCTATGGTTTAGGAAAATGGGGAGTATCTTCAATTCTTGCTGGAAATACAATAGGGCACCTTTAGGAACTAAAATGTTAATATAACCACTTAAAGTTTTTGTTCGTTTGGTAACTCAGTATTTTATTAAGAGATCATTAACTCTTAGTTTCTACTACCCAGATTTTTAAAAGACTTTTATCTTTAACAAATTTTAACAGATAAATTTTGGTAATTTAAATGGAAAAAGTGTAAATAAATTTGAACTTTTAAAAAAAAAAGAAAACACTTTTGAACACCAACCCTTTCTGGCACCAAGTTTATAAACTGTATTTTATCAACCTGTATAAACACAATTAGAAGTTGAACATCCATGATCAGAAAATCTGAAATCTGACTCCAAATCTGAAACTTTTTCAACTTTGACATGATGACAAAAGTAGAGGATTCCAGACCTGAGTTCATTGTGACAGGTCGCAGTCAAAACACTGCAATATGAAAACACCATATATAATTACCCTCAGGCTATGTGTGTAAGGTCTAATTAAAAGAGAAATGAATTGCGTGCTTAGCCTTGGGTCTTATCTTCAAGAGACCTCATCTATATGCACCTATTCTAAAATCTGACATATTCTGAGATCTGACATCTAAAATACTTTGGTTCCAAGCATTCTGTGTAAGACTTGCTTAGGCTGAACTCCTGATAAATAACATTTTTAATAAAAGAGTCTCCAGATTTTAATAAATAATTTTCTTTTAAAATGTTTTCAAAGGCTAAGGATGAAAATGAACAATTAAAGAAACTTACTGAGTTAAAAAAATCTCTGGAATATACTTTATATTGAGAAATAAAGAAAAATGGTGAATGAGAGAAAAAGATAACTGGGTAAGATTTTAATATTTCAGATAATTTTAAACATTCATTAATTGATTGAACTATGAGTTTACTTCATTCTTTTAAGACCTAAATACAAATTCATGTATATATGGATTTTCATAATTAAAAACTATTCTATTTTAAAATTTACTCCAGATGTTCATAGTATAATACAAAACTACTTTTGAATATGGAAATATTATACTTAATCTTTAATGGTTTAGAAAATGGTAACAATAATGCCTATATTATGTCACCTGCACTCTTCATCATCTCTCTTGAATTTTTATTGCTGAAGATATTTATTCTCTGGTTGGTAATTTTTTCTCATTTTGTCAGTGTCCTTCCCCTTCAGCATTAAAATATCTTATTATCTAGAAACGTATCTTATCTTCAATATTACTTTTTTTTTTTTTTTGCTATGGAATGCATGTGCTTGCCAGAGAGAGACAGAGAAGAAAAGTGAGAAAGTACACACCCCAGGAGAGACAGCCACACTGTAACCAACCCCTTCTACTCCACTCTTCTCTCAGGATTCTGGACACACATTCGCTCCTGGAATATTTTCTGAGCTACTGGGTCCAGGACTCCAATCCTGCAGACAGTCATGTGGGATCCAGCATTCTTAATCATCACACTACCCCTGGGCCCCACCATTATTCTGATTGACCTGTATTTTCATTGTGCCTCTTTCTTTTTTTAGTTATAAAAAAATATTAATGGAAATTTATTCATTTTCTGTGGGTCCCTCTCATATGTGTATGAGGTATATATGTTATTAAACTTCTCTTTCTTTAAGAAGATTTAGGCACACGTGTATATAATACATATATTGTATATACACAAACATGGATATATTGTACATAGGTATCCCATATAGAAAATATGTATATTACATAAAGAAGAATAAAATGAGCAGTTGTATTTTTACCACCCAGGTGTTTTTTTATTTTATTTTTTTCGTGTAATGTCTCTCTGTGTCTTTGGAACTTCAAACAAAGATATTTTTATATTTATTTGCCTAGTACTTCAGTTTAATTGCTGGTTCTAATCAATTATTTCCTGATCATTTAATTCCCTTTCTTTATATGGTTTTGCACTCCTTACATTTTGTTAACATTGTACCCAAAGGGCTCTATATCTCCTCTTGAGACAGATTTTTCAGTGTTTCCACATTATCTCGTGCCTGATTTCCTTCTTAAGCTCTTCCTGTTACCTTTTCCCACTGAGTTCAACCTTCAGACATGGTTATTCTCTGACTCTCCTGTACTGCATGATCTCCTTGATTTTTTTGTGTGTGTACTTTCTTTTCTTCTCTTCAACCATTTTCAGTAGGCACCAAAATGTATTTTTGTATCTTTTTAAAACATTTTTAAGTAAGTATGGTTTTACTCTTTTTATTCTCATAATGATCTCTGGGTTATAGCTAATGTCTAATTGTGGAGTGTTTTATATTAATATTACCATACTAAAATAGATATTTTATTTATATGAACTTGGTATATGGTAACAATATTAGTTCCTCACTTACAATATATCATACAAATTTTCTTATTATTTACCCAAGATTATAATTTTGTTAGCATGCTTTCAAACAATGTTATGTTGAAACAAATGAGAGAAGGTTGTAATTTATAGATTGTTTCTCTTCTGTAATAGAACATAGTATCTAATTAAACAGTTATTAAATCTTTACTCTTAAAAAAGTTTGACTTAGCTCATCTGGAACATTCCTATAGATTTAAGAAACTGTTGGAAATGACAAGAAAGAAATTAAATGAATATAAAAATGGATAAATTAGTTTCCAAAAAGATTTAAAACATAGTCAATCTGAAATGGATATTCAAGTTAGTATGCAGAAACATAAGGTAAAGTTTTTTTTTTTTATTTTATCAGTTTTGGGACCAAAAAAAAATCACTTAATTTTGGGAAGTAGAAATATCTCAGAGCTTTGAGCAGTGAAATAAAGACTTTTCTTTTAATTTTATAGAACTGATACCAGTGAAGAAGATAGCATTTAAATGTTTTATTTTAAGATTTCATATTAAAGATAGCTTTTGATACATAATTTTTCTATAATGAAGACTTTCTTTTGATTCTAGTGTTTTGAAATCTTGCCAATGATCTAAAGCTGGGTAGTACAGCATTACATAACCTCAAATCAACAGTATCAAATCAGTTTTTCAGTAACATCTTCATCAAGATATAGTTGACATTCCACACAATTCACTCATTTAACATATACCCTTCAGTGACTTTCAGTGTATTCACAGAGTTATGCAATCACTACCACAATCAATTTTACAACATTTTTTATCACCCTAAAGTGAAACCCCAGGCCTTTAGCCATTTCCACTAGTTACCTCTTTTCTGCTCTGCCCTAGGGAACCAACAATCTGATTTGGCTCTATAGACTTACCAGTTCTAGATATTTTGTACCAATTGAATCACACAATATGTGGTCTTTTGCGACTTATTTCTTTCATTTAGCATAATTTTTTCTCGGGCCATCTTTGTCATAGCATGAATCAGTACTTCATTTCTTCTTATTGCTAAGTAGAATTCGATTGTATGGGTATGTTTTCCATTTTATGTATCCACAAAGCACTTGATGAACTTTTCATTGGGTAGTTCCCACTTTTTGACTACAGTTAATAATGATCTATGACATTTTTTGTGCAAGTTTTCGTCATTTGCATCTGATTTCATTTGTCTTATGAGTAGACTGCTGGGTCTTATGGTCATTCTGTGCTTAACCTTCTGTGCAGCTACCAGTCTATTTTCCAAAGTGGCTGCACCATTTTACATTTCTGTATTCTATGAGGGCCCTAATTTCTCCATATCCTTGTTAACTCTTGTTTTTCATCTTTTTTATTGAAACAGGATTCCATTCCAGTGGTGTAAAGTGATGCCTCAATTTGGTGTTGATTTGCATTTCCCTATTGACTAATGATGTAAACATCATTTCATGCACTTCTTAGCCATTTCTGCATCTTCTTTGGAGAAATGCCTATTCAAAATTTTTTATTTACTTTTTTACAGCATTCATGCGATTATTTATCTACAAAGGGGACATTCACAATGTGGAAATTTCCTCCCCG
>AAPY01746045.1:0-40180 GCA_000181375.1 Tupaia belangeri
AGTCAGTCATTTATTAATACTTTCAAATTTGTTTTCTTTTGAAAATGTTCTATTTCGACAATTTCATACTTATAGAAAAACTTTAAGAATAGTGCAAATAATTCCTGGATATCATTCTCCAAATGTTATTATTTTATGACATTTGCTTTATCCTTTCTCTTCCTTCTCTCTTTCTAGATAAATATATGTATTCCTAGATAAATAGGTGTATACTATAGATTTCTCTTGAACCGTTTCTTAGTTGCAGAGATGATATGCCTATTTCTAAAATATATTAGTGTATATTTTCTAAAAACAGGAATTATATAATATAGTATAATTTGCAAACTCAAGAAATTTAAAATCATTCAGTATTACTATGTAACTTTCATACCTTACTCAGCCGGTTTCCTCAACATCCTAATATCTAAGGTGAACTATTGTGTCCATTTTTTCTATTTCCTCAGTCTTGTTTACCCTGGAATAATTTCTGAGACTGTCTTTGGTTTTCATGACATTTATGTCATTTTGAAGCATGTAAGCCAGTTATTTTGTTGACTGTCTCTCAGCGTAGTTCATAAGATGTATGTTCATGATTAGATATGCCATTTGGACAGGAGTGTCCCACAGGGACACTGAAGTCTTCCCTGTGCAGTGTGTCTGGAGGCACATGTTGTAACTGAGATCCGTTGTTGGTCACAGTCCATTTGGTCTGTTTTCTTAATATTTGCCAGGTTTGTCCATGGTAAAGTCACTATTTATCTTTTGGATTTCACAAGACATCTTGTGTGCGCTTACTTTTTTATTTTTTGTGTTTTTTTGAGAGGATTTTGCTATAGGGTGCCTGTGCATACCAGAAAGACAGAAACAGAGAGACAGAAAACAAGAAATCATGTCCCAGGGGAGATGGCCATGCCACAATCCCTTCTCCTCCATTCTCTCATGATGTTGGGTACACACACACATGCACCGGGGATAAGTTTAAGCCACCGGGTCTTGGGCTCAAACTGCCATTGACATGGGAGTCCAGTGACATAGCCATTACACCAACTGCTGGTTCCATATGTATTTACCTTTGAGATTCTAAATATCAGGTTACTCCTCAAATTTTCATCCACTATATTTAGCATCAATTGATTATTTTTTTGAGAGGTTTTTGCTATAGGGCGTGTGCGCTCACCAGACAGACAGAGACAGAGACAGAAAGTGAGAAATCAGCCCACTGGGGGATGGCCATACCACAATCCCTTCTCCTCCATTCTCCTCTTGGGACCTTGGGCATGCATGCACACACGGCTGGCATGAGTTTTAAGCCACTGGGTCCGGGATGCGAACCATGGTCGACTACATGGGAGTCCAGTGACATAGCCATTATGCTAACTACTGGTCCCTCTTTTTTAAATTAAATATTAAGAGGACTGCCAAAGTGCTTTTCTTATTCTTTCATTTTGCTACATTGATAAATAAATAGACTGAAAACCATGTAGCCAACAAAAAAATGGGGAGAAGGAAAAGCTTATTATTGTGGTGTTTAGTCATGCTCACAATTTGGCCATAGTGGCCATTCAAGCTGACTCCATGACCTGTTCTCATTTTTCTGTGAACACATTTTTACTTTCTGGTACAAGATATTCCAAGCTCCTTTTGTATTTTCTCTGTCCCAGTCCTAGAACTGGTCAATTTCCATACAGATTCCTCTGAGGGGGAGAATGATATTTAGAAACCAAGCTCTGGGTACTACGGTAGGTGTGCATATTTGCTGGTAGGGTTATCACATGGTCATAGGTCCCATAGTGAACAGGGCAGGGAGACAAG
Source organism: Tupaia belangeri (assembly GCA_000181375.1). Lineage (NCBI taxonomy): Eukaryota > Metazoa > Chordata > Mammalia > Scandentia > Tupaiidae > Tupaia > Tupaia belangeri. The sequence goes on from AAPY01746045.1 coordinate 1,795, forward strand.
ATGTACACATGTACATTCATCTGTATTTCAGCCTCAGAATATACTAAAACTGTAACTTCATAGCCATACTTTCAATTCCAATCTCTTTAGTCATTTATTCTCGTTCTTCTCTCAGTATTTGTAACTAACTCTGTTTTCTGGCAGTGACCTGGCTCCTGCATCCTCATTATACTTGCTCACTTGTTCTGTTTGTATGTAAGCAGTCTCTCATCCCTGCCCCTCTGCAGATGCCTTCCTCACCTCTACTTGGACTTCTGTACCCTTCATCAGGTTGCCTCCACTGCTGCTCTTCCCAAATGGATGCCTGCTTCACTCCAGCCTTTCTCAGACACAATGGGCCAAGCCACCCTTTCATGCAGACAATTGACCCTCCCAGTGTTCTAAAAGCTCAAGCTGGGCTATCTCTCCATCCCTATGTGTATTCCTCCTCACTCTACTTAACCTTTGAGCTCTTATTCAATATTGCCTTCTTTCAGGGCTTCTCTCACTTGAACTCCAACACTGCAGAGTGACTCTCCCATACTCATGACTTTCTCATTCATCCAGGCTCCCACACCTTCTGGGCTGCCGTAGATGCCTGTCTCTCTCCTTGCACTGTTGAACTAAAATGCTCAGGAAGAGAAGAAGGAAAATGGGGAAAAGCTTAATATACCTTTTTAAATCAATAAGCTAAGCTCATTAAACAAGTAAGATGGCAGATTGGTCTCTCTTGGAGTGTGGGTTAGATGACTTCTCCTGACTTACAGAACTCATCCAAAGAAAGCAAGAGTTTTGATTGGAATGACATTGAATATAAATATTTTTTTTGGAGAAGACGTAACATAAAAACTTCCCAATCTATATTTTAATTGTCCTATCTTATTCAAAGTTTACCAAGTTACCTGTAGAGAGGATTTACATGTATTTTTAAGATTTACTCTGGCTATTAGATACTTTGGACCCTATGATAAATATTATCTTTTCAATAATTTTTTTTCTCATGTGTCGCCTGCTTATAGAAATAAAGTTGATACTTTTTTGTATATTGGGCTTGGATTCAGCTATCTTGCTCAACTTGTGCATCTTATTGGAATAGTTGTCTGTAGATTCTTCTGAGTTTTCTGTATAGACATCTATAAACTGTGATGGTTTTGCTTCTTTCATTCCTAGAGGTTTTATTTCTTGGTTGCACTGCAATAATGATACTGAGGAAAAGTGGAAATGTGGGTATCCATGTCTTGTTTAAATTGCAGAAAGAAAGCAATATTTTTTAACAAGTTTATGAGGGAACTTCAAAAAGTTCAGGTAAAATGGAATTAAAGAATGAGTTTATTTTGGTGTGATTTTAAAAAAATCTAGTTTTTTCATATGGATTTTCACAGATTTTCCATGAATATTTTTGAAAATCCTTTGTATAGATGGTAGGCTTTTGTTTTTGGTGGATACCTTTTATTAATGTATGCTTTTTCTACTTCTGCCTGACACAGCACCGTAAACTGAGTTTCTCTAAACTATACTCTATTTGCTATCACACAGTTTCTATGGGGAAGGAGTCTGGGTATGACCTGGCTGGGTCTCATAAGGGTGTAATTAAAGTGTCAGCTGGGCTGCATTTTCCTTTGGAGGTTGTTTAGGGAAGAATCTGTGTTTATTCAGTTTGGTGGCAAAATTTATTTGCTATGACGAAGGTCTGCAACTATTTGCTAGCTCTTGGCTAGAGACTACCTTCAGGTGGTACAGGTTGCCCACATTTCCTAGAGAATGTCTTCATTTCTTGGCCACATGGGCTCTGATGGTTAATTTCCAGTGCCACCTTGATTGAATTAATGAATATCTAAAACTCGGATAAACATTACTCTGTGTATGTTTTGTGAATGTTTCCTGAAGAGATTCATGTGTGAGTCCAAAGGGGCTAGGTAGGGAACATCCACCCTCACTGGGGATGAGCACCATCAAATTGGCTGGGGCCAAAGAAAACAAGCGAGATGGCAGATTGGTCTCTCTTGTAGTGTGGGTTGGATGACTTCTGCTGACTTGCAGAGCTCAAGGCTGACCTGCCTTTGGACTCCAGGACTTACACCAGCCCTCCCTTGGGCTCTAGGCTTTTGGTAACTTCCCTACTTGAGAGGCTTTTGGACTTGGACTGTCCCTGCCACCAGCATTCCAGAGTCTCCAACTTGTAGACCGCCTGTTATAGAACTATTTAGCTGCCATAATTATGAGAGCTAATTCTAATACATCCCCTCTCATAGATCTGTATACATGTCCTAATGGTTCTGTAACTCTAGAGTGCCCTAATACAGATATTCATATGAAAAATTGTTCTAAAGGAACAGACATTTTAAATTACTATTTTAGTTTTCACTATAGGGTGCATATGAGACAGATACAGACACAGAGGGAAATTGAGAAATCACCTTCCAGGGGTGATGACCATACTGCAATCCCTTCTCCATTCTCCTCTTAAGATTTTGGATACACAGACATGCCAAATATGTCTTTTCAAGCTGCTGGGTCCAGGACTCAAACTGCCATGTGGGATCTGTTATGTAGGATCTAGTGGCCTTAACTTCCACCTGCAGGCACTCAAACTTTCTCTAAGTTTGTTTTTATTTTAATATTTATTTGTGATGAAAGAGAGAGAATGAGAGAGAGAGGTATTACACCAAAATACCTCCTCTCTAGCCATCAGAAACTTAGGCACTCATGCATGCACCTGGCATGTTTTTAGGTTCAGCTGGAGATCCAAACCAGTGATCAGCCATGTGCTCCATGTGGTCCTCTGTACTACAGTTCAGTCTGCTACCAACAGTGCTGCAGACTGGACCAGGAACATGACTTTAAAGGTGAATTCCCTTACTTGGTTTTGGGGTTTCTGTGTGATATGATTAGACCTAAAAATGCTAAGGACCCTATTTCTAATAGTACAGAGAACACTGATAGACTATAAATAAGTGCATTTGGTACTTTCATTCACCTCTTTTAAGAGGCAAGATATTTAGGAACATTATGCACATTTGTTAAAAGACAAGGGATATAATGATGTTGCTTGATTGTTTTTAGCATCACTAAACAAAGTAATGAAATAAAAGGATAAGCTCACAGGTTTGATTTCTTGGCTCAAGCCCCACAGAAGAGACCTTAGGGTTTCTAAATGTGCCTGGGAATGTGGTAGGCAGTTAGTCATGAGTGGGCACCACTCACCACTTCTAAGAGAAAAACAAAAGGCTTACCTAGCCCTGGGCACCAGGAGGGTGAGGCAATTTGCTATCTTCCTTCCTTGGGGCCTGAGGGAAGCACACAGGGATGATTCATGGAATTTTCTTTTACCAAAATCCCTAAGTAAGCATCTTGGTCAATGCCCTAGTTCCCATTACAGTGATGGACTAATTGGGCAGTCCAGTTGGGGCAACATGGCTCACATTGGGCATGCACAATTAGGTAATGAAGTTCCTCATTCTTTCCCTGTGAGGAAGGTGTGCAGGTACAGAAAAATAAATAAATAAAAAACCGTGTGGATTTGAATTCAAAGGAAGGATATAGGCAGCGTATCAGGCCTCCCACTAATGAATATTCATGACCTCTAATAATAAAATATCAGTTGACCAGTGCCTAGTGCAGTTGACATTTGGCAGTCTGCCCACCCAGGGGTCTTCTGGGTGTATTTTTCTTTCATTTAAATATTTTTTTCTATCTACTTTATCTTTGGTTATGGTCTTATTTTGTGCCTATGGACAGATCTCTAATTTTAGTGATCTGGACCTGAAGAACCAGGGATTTCACAATGCAGTCGACACTCTCCCATCTGTTAACAGGAATAGAATCTTCTCTCTCATAGCTAATGTGTGGAAATTGCCAAAAATCAAACAAAAACACTCATTATGTGATTGGTTGAGTTAGAACAAAAACTAAACTCTCAGCATGGGAAAATACAGACAGTTAAATTGATGGTATTGGCTGGAAAAGAGTGGGACCCCATAAACTGAGATGGAGAGGTGTAGAAAAACTCCAGTGAGGCGAAGGGCACTGTGTGCCTCAACTTGGATGTCTGCTTTGCCAGAGAAAATGGTTTCTTCACCTCACACAGTAGTGCCATGCCCACACACAAGGGTATTGGTCCTTCCAGCTCTGTCTGAGAGATAAACCCTGAATTGATGGAAGAAATGATAATAGCATCCCCCAAGGCAGTTGGTAAACAACACAATGCTAATTTTCCTCAGAACCCACACCCATCACTGCTCTTTGCTTCTAGACCTATAGCTAAATGCAAGTCCCAATGAGTACCCAAAGGTGAGGTACAAAGTATGACCCATGAAGATATACTATGCTTCAAATGTGTGGCGGACACTGCATAAGGAAGCCATCTTGAGCTATCTGCCATCTTGAGGTATCCACCATCTTGGAAACCATTAGGCTTCACTTCCTCACTGAGCAAACCATTTCTCAGAAATCATGTGACCAACCATTCTCCCCAGAAGAGGTTGGGTTTCTAGGCAATGGGAGATATCCACCCACACCAATGATTGGTTCATGCTGTTCTATCTCATTTGCATTTCGGGCAACCAATTGGTGCCCACCATCTGTATATAACTCACTATTTTTCCTCAATTAACAGAAGTGGAGGAAGACAGAGGAAGAAGACCACTTGATCAGCACCTTGTATTGTGTGTGCGTGTGTTTGTCCCATCTCTCACTCCCTCCCCCAGGGAACCTGTTCGAGTGTCCCATGGGTTGGGGCATGTGGCGCCTGAACACGGACTTGGGTATGAGGGATCCAGTGAAGAGCTCCCGAGGAAGGCTCCAGTGCAGAGCAAGCAAGAAAAGCAGGTGGAAAACAGAAGGGGATGGCAGAGATTCGTCCCAAGAAAGGCCAGCGAAAGACATAGAAGGATGAAGAGAAGACATCCTGATAAGTATTTACTTATGTTTTATTTTAAGTATGAGTAATAATGGGACAAAAGCTTAGTCAGCATAAAATATCCATTCAGAGCTTAATAGAAGCTCTTGTCATTATGGTCACTAAGGGAGAGCAGATTCTGCAAAATGATCAACCCCAGGAGGAGGCTATAACCACCTCAGATCTAACCAAGGATTCTAAAATTGAAAAAGAACAGGGAGAGGATCTTATTTCCCTAGATAGTGAGGAAGAAGTTAAAAGCCCTGAAAGCGAGACAAAACCCCCAAAATCTAAAAAACTAAAAAAGAAAAACAACCTTAAGGCTCTACAAGAGCCAAAGACCAAAAAGATTAATCAAACAGACTGATTCTAACAAGCTATCCAGGGACAATGAAAGCCCTGAGATGTCTCTCTCTCCTTCCACAGATGAACAAAATGAAGATCCTTCTTAAATACCTGATCCTGTTTTGCTTCTTCAACACTACTGCTGGTTTTGATCCTGGTGCCACTCCTCCTGGCAGAACAGGGGGGTCTCTGTCTTGCTTTACAGGAATACTGCTGCTTTTATGCCAACAAGTCCTGCATTGTTCATGACAATCCCTTATGGTCTGCATAGAATGGACTCCTCCCCTTTTTCCTCCCCATACTTGGTCCAATTCTAGGTTTACTGATTGTTTGCTCTTTGAGGCCTGTTCTCTTTAATAAGCTCATGGCCTTCCTTAAATGCCAAATTGTTGACTCCATAAAAATGCAACCTATCCAAGTCCACTACCGCAACCTGGAGATAGAGTATCATGGAGCCTAGACATTGCTCCTGCCTGAGGTGCTGAATTGGTTAGCCAAAGACAGATAAGAGAGTCTGAGTCTAAAAGCTGTACAGTCCTCACACCTAAGACTGGAAACCCATCATAGCTATGGGATTCTCCAATGACGGGTAAGGATGGACATGTGGCTCTAAAAAATGACTCAAACCTAAGACAGGCACAATTCCCCCAGGTTTTGCTCCTCTCTTTGAAAAAATAAAAAACGGGGACATGTAGCGGGCACTGCATACGGAAGCCATCTTGAGCTATCCGCCATCTTGAGCTATCCACCATCTTGGAAACCAGTAGGTTTCACTTCCTCACTGAGCAAACCGTTTCTCAGAAATTATGTGACCAACCATTCTCCCCGGAAGTGGTTGGTTTTCTAGGCAATGGGAGAGATCCACCCACACCAATGATTGGTTCATGCTGTTCTATCTCATTTGCATTTTGGGCAACCAATTGGTGCCCACCAGCTGTATATAACTCGCCATTTTTCCTCAATAAATGGAAGTGGAGGAAGATGGAGGAAGAAGATTTGATCAGCATCTCATATTGTGTGTGCATGTGTTTGTCCCATCTCTCACTCCCTCCCCCAGGGAACCTGTTCAACTGTCCCGCGGGCCGGGACACAAATGAACTACTGAAGTTTACTTATTACACAGCACGAGTCCAGAAATGGTGGAAACTGATATTAAATGTGTGGGATAATGGTTATACAGTTGGACTAGGCCCAAAGCATTGATAGAGGCCCACTCTGATTTACTATTTTCCTGGGTAGAGGAAACTCTAATGACTTCCATCTGGCCTCTCCCACCATAATAGTCCTCACTCCACACATTAGGGAAACAATATGGGGATTGTGCCAACTGCTAAGTATATCTTTTTCAACGATTCATTCTGGAACTGGGAAAATGACAACCAGATTGGTTCAGAGTTCCACTAGAAGCACTGGGATTCAGAAGTCCCTATTCTAACTGGAAGGCCATAGTGAACTTTCTGATCTCATGGAATCAATATTAGCTCAATGAATCTGCAACAAATGTTGGAGCTTGGGGAGGTAGGGAAGGTACTAATAATTTGATGGTGGTTTGGATGAAACATGGATCAAAAGATGTCCTACTAAGAATAAGATGGAGAGGTCCAATCTCTAGTTTACCATAGAGAATGGGATTCAGAGATTGGGGGAGATTGGAATTCTAGAATGTATTTGTCACTTTAAACCTACTTCCCCACACTGAGAAGGTCCAGAGGACATACCTTTCACCAAAATTTTGGGAAATACATTTGTGAGGGGAGCCCAACATCCCTGAAAGGATCCATGACCTCCCTTTTCTGTAGGTTGGATCTTACAATTAGAATGACAGTCACTCAATGGGAAAACATAAATACAATGGGAATAGTGAAACACGTGGTGGAAGGGGTCAAGTAGCAGCACTCTATCACCAAAGGCATGGTGTGCATAGACACCAGAAGGGTGGCAGAGACAACACAGCAGCTTTAGTCTGACTGTGTAGATTTATGGCATTGGCTAGTTAATAATGATTGTGATCCTAGAAGTCAAATAGATAGGAAGCCTACTAAATTATTTTTTAAAAATCATTGTCAGAGGGCATGCCAGTGTGACAAAGAAAAGTGGAAAGGGAAAAAACATCTCCTAATAGGGCATGATTATACCGCAATCCCTTCTCCAATTCTCCATCCTGTCAGGACTTGGAGGATGCACCTACACCCACCAGTTTGTATTTCAAAGTGCTAGAGCTGGGATCTGAACTGCAGTTGGCCATGTAGGTTATGGCTCCCTTAACTCAGGCCACAAGTCCAGCCCAGGAAGCCCATTACCTTCTTAGTTGATCTATATAAGTAGATAATTTCCTGGTCATTGAACTAACATCCAACTCAAATTATAAAAACAGAAAATCATGGCCCCTCAATCAATTCCCAGACTTCAGCCAGTTTATAAACCAGAAATCCTTTGAAAGAAGAGGAGGTTGAGTACTCTCTAGGAGAAGATAATCTCAATACACTACTGAAAACTTACAGTGTTAATCTTTTTCCAATTTTCCCCTATAGTCTTTTACCAGGGTAACTGTGCCTTGGGGGAAGGATAATAATGAGACCTGTGTAGACTACTGGATATTGGCTCAGAACTGATGTTGGTTCCAGAAGACATCAATTGCAGCTGTTGTCATAGATGCAGTTTCATTGCTTGAGCAAGTAAACACATATCCTGGTACCTGGTATGCAGCTCATGATCTGGCAAATACTTTTTTGTCCATACCTGTCCACCAAAAGCAGTATTTTTTTGTTTTTCCAACTGAAAAGGCCAGCAGTAAGCCTTCACTTTCCTGCCACTATCAACACCTCAGCTCTTTGACACAATTTAGTCTGCCCTGTTCTGTGCCTTTCTGGTCTTAATTTGTCTCCTTTCCCCTCAACTAGGACAGAAAGCATACAGGCCAGTCTACCTCTGACTTTGGTATCCCCTCGCATGGCCCACACACACACCATGTGGTTTTCTATTTTTAACCCAATTTCATTATTTACCATTTGATTTCTTTTATTTCCTCTTTCATTCTAGTTCTTTCCTTCCCATTTCTTTGCTTTTTCCTATTTCTATTTCCTACATTCTTTTTCTTTTTCTTTAATTTCCTATTTTACTGCTCAGCCCTTACCCACTTCCTAGAGAAGACTAGGTACATAGTAGCTAAACATCTGTATATTGTGAATTTTACACAATTCTTTGCACCCCACTGTAGTTTTTGCAAGAGTGAAATTCCACTTCATAAATCCATTTGAAAACTTATCCTGTGATTCCCACACTGGAGGACATAGTAGAAAGGAGAAAATAGTAATAAATGATTTCACAGTAAGGTGAATACATGATCTCACAGCCATGGACTACCTCTGCAACAAATTAGTCAAAAGTAAACAATTACCAAATGACTAAGAATCAGAGGAGACTCTCAAGGATGAGAGAATCAAGTAATACATCTCCAGCAATGGAACACTGTAACTCATCTCCAAGTAGAGAAAATTTAGAGGATATTACTGAAATGTCAGAAAAAGAAATTTAGTATGGTAATAAAATTTATGGCAACAGAATTCAATGAGATGCAAGAGAAAAGAAATGTTGCACTCCAAGAAATGAGAAAGTCCTTCCATTATGTGAAAGAAGAATTAAATACCATAAAAAAGAAACAGAACTGTTAGATATGAAGGCTGTAATACAGTAATCAAAACTTCCCTGGAAAGTATTAAAAGCTTGTAAGACCACACAGAAGATAGAATCTTGGGATTAGAGGAAAAAACTTCTGACCTAGAAAAAATAATCAAAAATACTGAGAACATGGCCAAGAAAACTGAATACTATATGAGAAATACTAGATACCATGAAATGCCCAAACATCCAAATAATTGGTATTTCAGAAGGTGAAGAGAACAGTAAGAGTATTGATAATCTATTCCATAAAATTCTTGAAGAAACTTTCGAAGTCTAGAAAGGCATTCAAACACCCAGACCCAAAAAATACAAAGAACTTCAGGTAGAATTAATCCAAGAATATCCTCTTCATGGCACACCACAGATATATTAGCCAAAACCCACAAAGACAAGATACTAAGATTGGCGTAATGACTATTTAGTGGACTCCTATGTAGTTGACCCTGATTCCAGTCCCAGACCCAGTGGCTTAAACTCACGCGGGGTGCATGTACATGCGTGCCCAATATCCTGAGAGAAGAAAGGAGGAGATGGGACCAGCAGTTAGCATAATGGCTATGTCACTAGACTCCCACGCAGTTGACTGCAGTTCGAGTCCCGGACCCGGTGGCTTAGACTCACATAGGGTGCGTGTGCCTGTGTGCCCAAGATCCCAAGAGGAGAATGGAGGAGAAGGGATTGCAGCATGGCCATACCCCCTGGGGGGTGATTTCTTGCTGTCTCTCTCTGTCTGTCTGGCGAGCACACACACCCTATAGCAAAAACCTCTCCATAAATAAATGAATAAATAAATAAATAAATAAATAAATAAATAAATAAATAAATAGGAGAAAGGAGGAGAAAGGATTGTGGCATGGCCAGCCCCTGGGAGATGATTTCTTGCTTTTTCTCTCTCTGTCTCTCTCTATCTTTCTGGTGAGTGCACATGCCCTATAGCAAAAACCTCTTAAAAAAAAAAAAAAAGAAATATCAAATCACTTACAAAGCCTATCCCATCAGGATAACACAAGACCTCTCAGTGTATACAATCCAAACAAGGAAAGAATGGGGAAATATATTTAAAGTGATAATGAGAAACCATTTCGAATGAGAATATCATACCTGGTATGTATGACATTCTTGGAGAAACAAAATCTGAAAGAATTACCAACTCCAGACCAACTTTCCAAGAAATTCTAAAAGGAGTACTATACCAAGAAAACTAAAGACAGACAGACAGCAATAAGAGAACAAAAAGCAACTGAGTATATGGCCAACTTAATGGTAAGGACAAGTGTGGAGATATCAATAATAATGTTGAATGTTAATAGATTAAATTCTCCGATCAAGAGATAGACTTGCTGAATGGATTAAAAATCAGAAACCCTCCATCTGCTGTCTACATGAAACCATCTCATGGACAAAGACATTCATAGACTAGAAATGAAGGGCTAGAAAAAGGTATTCCATACAATTGTAAACCAAAAAAGACCAGGAGTCACTATACTGAGTTTGGACAAAATAGACTTTAAGACAAAAAACATAAGAAGACACAAAGAAGGGCATTATATAGTAGTAAAAGGGATAATTCACCAAGGAGATATAATGCTTATAAATATCTACGCACCCAAGGCAGGAGCACCCAAATATGTAAAGGAAAGACTGCTAGGTCTAAACGGAGACATAGACTGTGAAACAAAAGTTGTTGGAGATCTCAACACCCATTGTCTCCTTTAGACAGGTCAACAAGACAAAAATACAAGCAAAGCGATTCGGGACCTAGATGATACTATAAACCAGATGGACGTCATAGACATCTATATAGAAACACAGTAAATGGTTATGAATATCTGATATAGGGTGGGAAGAGGGTGCGTGAAGGAGTAGAGTCTGAGGAAGGACATTAAGGATAAAAATGGGCATAGCTTTAATGGGACAAAGAAATGGGGTATTATATGTTGCAGATAATTTTATAGTATTATCAACTGGACTGGGGAGAAATGTACACATGTTGAAAGATTCACTTTGCATGCTAAATAACATTATTGATGTATAAAAGAACTTGAAATAAAGAAAAAATAAAATGAAAAATTCAAAAGGAAGGAACCCTCACAAACTTATCCTATGAAGCCTCCATAATCTTGATACAAAAATCAGACAAGGACATAAAAAATCAAAACAAAACAAAACACTACAGACAAAATATATCAGATGAATACAGATGTAATAATTCTCAACGAAATGCTAGAAAATGAAATCTAATAGCATATTAAAGACCATATGTCATTACCAGGTTTATCTGAGGGATGAAAGGACTGTTCAATACATGCAAAACAATGAGTAATACATCACATTAATAGAAGGAAAGATAAAAACTATATGATCATATAAATTGATGCAGAAAAAAGCTTTTGAGAAAATAGAACATGCCTTCATGACTAAGACTCTCAGCAAAAACAGGTAGAAAATGACACTTTTCAACACAAAGAGAGTCATATATGATAGACCCATAGCTAATATTATAATGAAAAGGGGAAAACTGAAAGCTTCTCCATTAAAACCTCCACAGCAAAGGAAACAATAGTAAGTGAAGAGACATCCTTTCAAATGAGAGACAATATTTTCAAGTTATGCTTCAAATAAAGGGTTGATAAGCAGAATATAAAGGAAACTCAAACAGCTCACCTTTTTTTTTTTTTAAGGAATAATCCAATTTAAAAATAGGCAAAGGAGTTGAACAGCTAACTCTCTAAGGAGGACATAAGAATGGCCAAAAGCATAGGAAAAAATGCTCAACATCTCTTATTATAAAGGAAATACAAATCAAAACCACAATGAGATACTGTTAAACCCTAGTTACAAGGGTTGTGATTTAAGAAAATTAAAAAATAAATAAAAAAGTAAACAAGTGCTGGTGAGGCTATAGTGAAAGGGGAACAGAAGGGTCAGGTAGGTGTCAAAAGTCTGATTTTTTTTAAAGAAGTTTTTGCCTCAGGTGCATAAATTTGCCAGACACACACACAAACAGAGAGAGAGAGAGACAGAGAGAGAGAGAGACAGTGAGATGGAAAGTGAGAAATCATCCCATGTGAGGATAGCTGTGGGAAGCCGCCTACATCAAAATGGCTGCCATGACCTTCACATAACAAATGGCCGGTGCGACCTTGACACATACACCAGGAACACAGAACTTCCAGGTTCAGACAAACTGACAGGTCCTCAATTAGGTCCGCTGTAAACCCCGCCTACTTTCTCCTGCCTTGTGTATATAAGAAAGTGCTCTGGCCCTCAATAAATGAGAGAAACCTTCATACCATCAAGAGTTGTGACACTGGGAACCAGCAGTTAGCGTAATGGCTATGTCGCTGGACTCCCACATAGTCGACCGCGGTTCGTGTCTCGGACCCGGGAGCTTAAATCTCACGCCGGGTGCGTGTGCGTGCGTGCCCAAGATCCCGAGAGGAGAATGGAGGAGAAGGGATTGCGGCGTGACCATCCCCCCTGGGGGGTGATTTCTCGCTTTCTGTCTCTATGTCTCTCTCTGTCTGTCTGGCGAGCGCACGCGCCCTATAGCGAAAACCTCTCCAAAAAAAAAAAAAAAAAAAGAGCTGTGACACTGTGTGAGCTGTGATACTTCTTTCGCTCCCATGCTGAGACATTGCGCCGGTTCCAGACCTCTGCCCCCTCACTCGGGTCTCTGCCCGATACGTCCCGCAGGCCGGGACAGATAGCCACAGCATAATCTCTCTCTACCATTCTCCTCCTGGGATCTTGGGCAAGCATGCACATGTGCCAGGTGTGATTTTTTTCAAGCCACTGGGTCCAGGATTTGAACTGCAGTCAGCCATATGGAATTGAACAATGTAACCACTATGCTATCTGCTGGACCCCGGATGGTTGATTGACGGTAATGTAAACAGAAAGGAAAAGCGATGGACTGCAGTGTCTTAATGGATTTTTGTATTGTTGTAACATATACCTGAGGCTGAGTGAATCATGAAGATATAGAAGTTAAATAACTCATAATGGTGATGGCTGGAGAATTCAAAATGTGTAACAAATGGCAGAAAGCAGAACTTTCAGCAGAGAAGAGTATGGCCTGTATCCATGTGACTTTCTCTCTGACATTCTGGTCTCATTCTATCTGATTTTAGTCCCTCCCAAACTCAATCATAGATGCTCTGTCCTAATGATATTAGTACACTCAAAGGTCTCACCACCGGACACCCTGAGCCAATTAGGTTTTCACCTAATGCCTTTACAATATATTCAGGTACCAACACATGAATTTTGGGAGAACAACCAATCACCACCTACTAAGTCCAATTCCAAAACATGAAACTTTGGAGGACAAAGAATGATCTATGCCACAACATGGGGCAAATAAAAATAACATGAGTTCAGCAAATTATCCTTATATGCTTCTGAAAAGTTTAAGTTAGGAAGCTGGAAAAGGCAAGGTCTCTTGCCAAGTCTTGGATGGATTTGTTACTACTGAACACTGTTGGGGCTGAAGGTTTAAAGCAAATAAGGGCAGAGTTCTACATGTCATTTTTGATTTGGGATGATGTCACCTGAGTAGTTGTCATCTCCCACTGTAACAACATGGGTGGGGCAATATCATCAGAAACATTGTGCAAGACCAGTCAGTTGGCCTTCCTAGATGATTATGCCTACTAGGGAGGAATTAGGATTTTCAGGGAGCCCTAGCCTATGTATTTGTGATACTGTTTAAAGTATGATTTTGCATTTATTAGCCATATTGTTGGTTTTACATAAATCTAAAATGTCCTTGGGATCTGCTGGGGTACATCTTACAAAGTATTTCACTGCCTTAAGATCTATGTGGCCTGCATTCTCCTTTAATCACCTATAGAGATTTTTAAACAAAAGCATAACATTACATTAAGGTGATTTTGTGTAGATATTTTCCCCTATGAATCTTGGCTTTGTCCCCAAGAATATGTGTAGGATCACTGGCACATAAGTACAAAAGAAGGAAAACTCTTGGGCCTGCTTCTCTTTGTTTACCTTTAACAGTAAGGAGTGGTATTCTGACTAGCATAGGCAATGTTTCTAAGATAGTCATTTATGGTAGGAAGTCTCTAGTCTTGATGGCAGACGGATGTAACCCACTAAGGTGTGCCTTCAGCAAGATCTTGGCTCAACTGGGCATTTCCAACCAGGGGGTGCTTTCTCCCCCTCTCTCTTTCTGTCTCTCTCTGGTGACTGTACACACCCTCTGGCAATTGGAAAAAAAAATAAGTGACACCAAAAGTTGATTTTTTAAAGAATTATTTATTTATTATTGTTATTTAATTTGACCTGAGTGAGACAGAAAGAGAGAGAAATGGAAAATGAGAAAGTGAGTTGCCAGGTCTGGGGCTTAAACCACTCCATGTGTGAGTCCAGCACCTCAACCCACCATGCCACCTGCTGGTCCCAAACGCTTACTTTCTAAAGAGATAAAAACTGACAGATCTTTACTAGATTAACGAGAGAGAGAGAGAGAGGAGACTCAAATTATCACACATAAAAATAAAAGGACTATTATTACTAGTAATTTTAAAGAAATATAATGCATAGAAGATAATAGTACAACAAGTTGGATAACCTAGATGAAATGGACCAATTTCTAGAAATACACAAGGAACTAAAATTGAACTATGAAGAAATAGAAAATCTAATTAGAACTATGACTAGTGGAGATTTAATCACTAATCAAAACCCTCTAACAAATAAAAACCCAGGACTAGATGACTTCAGTGGTAAAAAAAAAGACCAAATATTTTAAAAAGAATTAAAAAATATTTTCAAAGTCTTCCACACAACTCAAGAATAGGGAATACTTCCTAATTGAGTCTATGAGGCCAATGTCAACCTGATAGCAAAGTCAGGGACAACATTACAAGAAAAAAAAAATCTATTGAGAAACTATCCTTGATAAAAACTGATGCATAGTGACCAGCACATTGTATTATCGTTAAGTTGCTGAACTCCTACATAGTCGACCACAGTTCAAGTCCCAGACCCAGCAGCTTAAAACTCATGCTGGGTGCATGTGAGTGTATACCAGAAATCCCAAGAGGAGAATGGAGAAAGACTGCGGTGTGGGTATCCCCCGGGGACGGTCTTGCTTTCTGTTTCTGTCTCTTTCTTCTTCTCTCTAGGACCACAAGTGTCCTATAGCAAAAATCTCTCTCTCTAAAAAAAAAAAAAGATGCAGGGACCAGCAGTTAGCGTAATGGCCATGTTGCTGAACTCCCATGTAGTCGACTGTGGTTCACATCCCGGACCCGGTGGCTTAAAATTCATGCCGGGCATGTGTGCGTGCATGCCCAAGATCCCCAGAGGAGAATGGAGGAGAAGGGATTGCGGCGTGGCCATTCCCCCCTGGGGGGTGATTTCTCACTTTCTGTCTCTCTGTCTCTCTGTCTGTCTGGTGAGCGCACGTGTCCTATAGCAAAAAAGTCTTAAAAAATGCGTAAGTTCTTACCAAAATAGTATCAAACAAAATCAATATCATATTAAAAGTATTATAAATCTAGCATCTGTTCCTAGAATATATAAATGGTTTAGCATGAAAATAATCACTGTGCTACACCATGTTGATAGAAATAAGGGGATTATTTGTCAAAATTCAACATTGTTTTAACACTAAACACACACAAACAT
This sequence comes from Tupaia belangeri, assembly GCA_000181375.1. Taxonomy (NCBI): domain Eukaryota; kingdom Metazoa; phylum Chordata; class Mammalia; order Scandentia; family Tupaiidae; genus Tupaia; species Tupaia belangeri. The sequence goes on from AAPY01746045.1 coordinate 17,351, forward strand.
ACACAAACAATCAATTAGGGATAGGAGAAATTTATTTAGTATGATAAAGACTGCATATGAAAAACCCAGAGTGGGCTGGCTCCCTGACCTGGTGGTTAAGGCAGCCAGATTCCAGGCTGACTGCATGATTTGAGTCCATAACCCAGCAGCTTGAGAAACAGGCTGAGTGCATGTGCATGTATGCCCAAAATCCTAGAAAAAGGGAGAGGTAGAATAGAAAGAATTGCAGTGTGACCATTCTCCATGGAAGGGCGCTTTCTTTTCTCCCTTTCTCTCCCTGGTGAGTGCACATGCCCTCTAGGAGAAAACACACACACACACACACACACACACACACACACACACACACACACACAAATGAGTCCTAAGAATTCAAATTATCTTTAAGTCTTTGAACACGTTCTGAAACAAGTTTGTGCTTCCACCATGTGAGTAAGACAATTTGAGATATTCAAAGCAGTGTGAATTAAGTGTGTGGAGGACTGACAGGTTTCCACCTAAAATATATAAGGTAAGGATGCCCATGTTCATCACTTTCTCAACATAGCACTGTAAGTTCTAGCTAGAAAAATAGGCAAGTAAAGGAAATAAAGGCAACCAAGGTGAAAAATAAGTGAAATTATCTGGGTTTACCCAGTTCTATGATGTAATATATAGAAAAACTTAAAAACTCCACAGGAGGAACAAAACTGTTAGATATAATAAATGAATACAACAATGTTGCAGTATACAAAACTAACACATAAAAATCAGTTACACTTCTATACACTAATAAATAATTCAATAGGAAAATGAATAGACAACTACATTTGAAAAAATATCAGAAAGTAAAAATTTAAGATGAAATTTAATCCAGAAGGCAAATGATCTATACACTGAAACTGACAAAATGGTGCTGAAAGAAAAAAAGGAGGACATAAATTTTTTAAAAAAAGATATCTCGTGTTTATGGACATGGATTAGAAGATTTACTATTGTTAAGATGCCATTCTACCATTCTGTCCAAAGTAATCTCTTATCTTTTTTTTTTTTTTTTTTTGAGGGGTTTTCACTGTAGGGGGCATGCGCTCACCAGAAAGACAGAAAGTGAGAAATCACCCCCGGGGGGGGGGGTGGCCATGTCACAGTCCCTTCTCCTTTCTCCTCTCGTGATCTTAGGCACACACACACGTTTAAGCCACTAGATCTGGGACTTGAACTGCGGCCCTCTACATGGGAGTTCAGTGACATAGCCATTATGCTACCTGCTGGTCCTTCTGTCCAAAGTAATCTACAGATCAAAAGCAATTCCCTTCAAAATTTTGATGGCCATTTTTCTGCAGATATTGGAAAAAAATACAAAATTCTAAAATTTACATGGGAAGTCAAAAACCCAAAATACCAAAACAATCTTGAAAAACAACAAAGATGGAGGCTCACAGTTCCTGATTTTAAACCTTACTGGAAAACAAAAGTAATCAAAAAACACATGGTACTAGTATAAGAACAGGTATTGAGGCCAATAGATTGGAAGAACCCTGAAATAAGTGCTCATATATTTGGTCAAATGATTCTCAACAACAGACACAAGGTCATTCAATAGAGAAAGGACAGTCTCTTCAACAAATGGTGTTGGAAAAAATTGAGTATCTACTTGTGAAAGAAGGACGTTGGACCAACACCTTACATCATATACAAAATTAATTCAAAAATGAGTCAAAGACTTAAACTTATGACCTAAAACTATAACAGACTTGAAAGATTAATGTTTGGATATTACGCTATAACACAAGCAGAAAAAGAAAGGAAAAATAAACTAAAATGCGTCAAAATTTAAAACACAGAATTTGCACAAAAGACAACCTACAAAAGGAGACTCCCACATTGCCAACTGTGGTTTGAGTCCTGGACCTGGAGGCTTGCTTTCTCACTTTCTCTCTCTCTCTTACTCTCTCTCTCCCTGGTCAAATTTAAATAGGCTATATTGAATGCTGGTGGTGAGTGCTATGCTTTGACTGTATCCCCAAAATTCATGTGTTGAGATATGGTGAGCCATTTTAATGGGATTATGGCAACATAGTCTAATTATGGTGTTGAGAGGTGTGAACGTTGGGAGGTCATTAGGTTCAGCACACAGTACTTGAGATTGACTCCTGGTAGACTTTATAGGGAAGAAGATATGTGAATACAGAAATGGACACAGTGCACACATGCTGTCTCAGGATATGATGCCCTGAGCTGCTCTAGGACTCTGTACAGGAGCCTCCATTAGCAAAAAAGCCCTGCCTTGGAACTTCCAAACTGTGAGTTGAATAAACCTCTGTTTTTTGTTTTTTGTTTTTTCTGTTTGTTTGTTTGTTTTTAATTTTGAGAGGATTTTGCTATAGGGCACGTCTGCTTGCCAAAAAGACAGAGAGAGACAGAGAGACAGAAAGTGAGAAATCACTCCCCAGAGGGGATGGCCACACTATAATCTCTTCTCCTATATTCTCCTCTTGGGATCTTGGGCATGCATGTATATGTGCCCAGCATGAGTTTAAGCCACTGGGTCCAGGACTCGAACTGCTGTCGACTACATGTGAGTCCAGAGACATAGCCATTATGCTAACTGCTGGTCCCAATAAACCTCTGTTCTTAACGTTCACCTAGTTTCAGGTACTTAGTTATTAAGCAACTGAGGACAGACTAGAGCAGTGAGAATGAGGAGCAATGGGGACTCACACTGGTGGAGAGAAAGCACTTCTCAAGGGAGCGTGGGCATGCTGTAACTCCCTCTCCTCTATTTTCCCACTTCATCTGGATTTTGTAAAACAGTTTGGCAATTTCCAAATATTTTGAACATAGACTGGCCACAATATCCAGCCATTTCACTCTTAATGTGGAATAAGATACAATTTCCTAGAGAAATTATACCTTATGTCTTACAAATGCTGGTACGTGAATTTTCATGTGCATTTTAGTCTTTTTTAAGTCTTTTTTTTTATTTCACCAGAGAAAGAAAGGGAGAGGAGAGAGAGATATACAGGTACCCTTGACAGTTTCCTCAAACTGCAATCCTCTCTGCTCCCTCCACTCCTGCCACAAAACTTTCATCCAGTCAGGATAACAGAAGCATCTGTGCTAGCTGTCTTCAGGGACACCCAGGATATGAACCCAAGGAGTTCTCATATGGCTCCAGGATCATGCAATGGTATCCCTGCCTACACCACTGTGGCTGGGACTCTGAGTTTTATTTTTAATAGACAAAACTCAAATTAGTCCAAATACTCATCAAGAGAGGGATGGATTTATAAATTTTGGCATCTCCATACCTTGTCAATGGAAAGTGGCCCCCTGGAGATCTGACTGCAGTGTCCATGAGGTTCTAGGCGTCCCAGGTCTTAGCAATGTGCTGTCCCCACTGCTTTTTTTTTTTTTTTTTTTTTTTTTTTTTTTTTTTTGAAGAGGTTTTTGCTATCAGACATGTGTGCTCGCCAGAAAGACAGAGAGAAACAGAGAGACAGAAAGCGAGAAATACCCCCCCCAGAGGAGGTGGCCACACTGCACTCCCTTCTCCTCCATTCTCCTCTTGGGATCTTTGGCATGCACGCACATGCGCCTGGTGTAAGGTCTGAGATGTGAACCATGATCAGCTACATGGAAGTCCAACAATATAGCTATTATACTAACTGGTGATCCCACTCCCCACTGTTCTAAATCTCTCTTACCCCTCCATGGCCCAGGAACCTCACAAGAATAAGAAGCAAGAAGAGTTGTTGCCACTTGCCAAGAATGCAACCAATGTCAGGCACCTCTGCCATATTCCATTCCTTTTTGGCCTCATTTAGCATTCATGCCTACTATGACAGCTCCATTTTACAAAAGAGAAAGTTAAGGGGCAGAGCAGAAAAGGGGGCTTTAGAGGCAGAATCTGAACCCAGACGTGTCTGCCCCAAGTCTCAGACAGCCCTTCCTCCATAGGTATTCTCTGACCCAGGTGAGCACAGGGGTCATCTGCATGTCATTGCCAAGTTTATTCCAGCAGAGCTGCCACTGTGGCCATAGGTTGGGTCTCAGCACTGCATCTGCTCAGCCTGCTCTCCCAGGAGTGACCAATCTGCGTGGGTGCACCTCACCATGGTGAGTACCCAAGCCATCACTGGCAACAGGTAGAATACCACTGGTCTGGCCACAGTCCCTTTGGGGCCCAATTGTCAGAGGTGCCTCCAGAGAATTTTTCTGTGTCCTATTCTGAAGACACAGATTGACCTCTGCCCTCAGCAATCAGAGGGTACTGCTACAACAGGATACTACAGACTGGGTAATTTATGAAGAACAGTTTATTTAGCTCACAATTCTGGAGGCTGAGAAATCTGTTTGCTGACCTGTGCTGCACATTATATATATTTTCAGAGACATGAGTATGAAAGATGTTTTTAAGATATCTAGTTGCCTGAAAGAATGAGGATTCTGGGGATTGCTCAGTGGCACCTCCATAACATAGTAACTTGAGCCTGGATCTGTGAGACAGGCCTGCTTTAGCCAGCCTGACTCCATCTTCTTAACTGAAATGGTTTTTCTCTCAGTCTGATATTCTGTTAGAGCTCTCTCCTTAGGAACTCCAAGGTGATGAACTGTCAACCTGGAGCTTGAAAATGAGGAACATTCTCCTCCAGGGAACCTGAACTCTTGTCCTAATGACTGCCTGATTTCCCCCACACTGGCTAAAAATTACCCTGACCTGTGCTTTTATAGACAGAGCCACTAGCCTTATAGCATCTTTTCCCTATAAAATCAGATGTAAACTGATTGAATGGTTGAAGACATTCATCCAATCCTTCCCATTGTGGGCAGAGTGTAATAAATTCTCTTTTCTCCTCTTACCAACAGCTATGCCTTTCAGAGCAGTAAAGGGTCAGACCTGCTTTGGGTGTCTGGACCTGGGCATAGGTCCAATTTGTCCAGCCACATATTCATGTAGAAGGTCATGGGTTCAGTTCAGTTCATGGGATCCTGGTTGACACATGCACCCAGTATCAGCCACCTCTGCCCCATGCCATTCCTTTTTAATCTCATTTAGCATTCATGTCTATGATGGTCCCATTTTTTAAATGATAAAATTGAGGTGTGGAACAGAAAGGGGGCTTTGGAGGCAGAATCTGAACCCAGATATGTCTGTCCCAAGTCTCAGAAACCCCTTCCTCCATAGGTCTACCCTGACCTAGGCAAGCAGAGAGGCACACACATACACCTGTATGTGCCCATGATCATGGGTGTATGAGAAGCCTGGGGGATGGGGAGGTCTCTCTCTCTCTCACACACATGTATGAAAGAAATACCTTTTTTAAAAAATGTGGTGTGTTCTTCCAGTGAGACACTGTATTCACTAATCTGTGTTGCCCACTATACACACTCTAATGGCACATGTAGGTCCAGTCACAGAGGCACCCACTGCTAAATTGCTGTGCTCCATGGAAAGGAACCACTTGGGAAGCCTTGGTAGGTTCCTGGTCCAACCTTAAGTCTTGGCACTGTGACACATGCCTGTAATTCCAGCAATTCAGGGAGAAGAGGTCAGAGGGAGCTCAAGGTTGACCTGGGCAGTATAGTGAGACCCTGTCTAAAAGAGGGCTAAACATGGTGGTGCCTACCTATGGTTCCAGCTGGGAGGCTGAGGAAAGAAGTCAGGGACAACAAGACTCTATCTAATTAATTAATAAAGAGCACCTGCTCGGTGGTGCAGGGGTAACAGAGTGCTTGGCGATGCTGGATCTCTACAGAAGACAGCAGGTCTGATTGACTGGTCAAACGGTACACATAAAGGGCACATGCACCTGTGATCCTGGCAAGCTGGAAATGCTGGAGAGGATGAGAGGTGGAGAGCATATCATGAGACTCCACTGAAGGTGCTTGTCTCTCTTTCACTCTTATTCTCACAACATACATGCATATGAATACAAGGTTCTAAAAGTGATAGTTGGAAGAAGGAATCAGCACAATGGTAATTCAGTGAAACACCATTCATGTGTCTATGTCATATGTCATCTACCCTAAAGAGACATGTATTGGGCTGGCCCCATAACGTAGATGTTAAGTGCTGTGTAGGGAGCCAGATCCCAAGTGGCCACTGTGGTTTGAATACCAGCCCTGGCAGCTTGAAAAACATGCTGGGCATGTGTGTGCATGCCCCAAGACATAATAAGGTAGGGTGACGGAGGAAAGTGATTGTGACTTGACCACACCACACTGGGGGCTCTCTCTCTCTGTCTCTCTCTCTCTGGCAAATGCACACATCCTTTGGCAACTAAGAAAAATAAACATGTATAAGGCATGATATTAAGAGTACTAGTGATAGATGTGGTAACAAAGGACAGTGTTATTTCACCAGTGTGCTGTGTTCATCATTATCTACTTCATATTATACACTCTGTAAAAGACAGGCTAGGAAGATGTTTCTTTTTTTCTTTTTTGGAGAGATTTTTGCTATAGGGTGTGTGCACTCTCCAGAAAGACAGAGACAGAGAGACAGAAAGTGAAAAATCATAGGAGCTTTAATTCACAACTGAAGGGCCTGCAAAAGTTGATTCTAAGGAGAAGGGGTTGGTCACGCTGCAATCCCTTCTCCTCCATTCTCCTTTCGGGATCTTGGGCACACACACACACACACCCAGCATGATATTAAGCCACCGCATATGGGACTCAAACCACAGTCAACTACATGGGAGGCCAGTAACATAGCCATTACACCAACTTCTGGTCTCTGGAAGATGTTTCTAATGGAGCTGGTTGAGTATTCACTGAATTGGGATGCTCTTATTTCTCTGAAACACTGTAATGCTCACTGTATAGTATGTTACACACTCTCTGAAGGACTATGTGGTCAAAGTCTCTCAGCATTGGCTGTGTCTGGTTGCAGTGGGGCACACTGCCAACCCACTGTGAACCACAGGCTGGGACCATATGAGAGGCAAAGTTTGGCCTAAAGGTCAGACATGGGAGCACATGCCTGTAAAGTCAGCAATTCAGAAGGCTGAGACGGGGATGGTGACACAGTGAGACCCTGTCTTAAAAGAATAATAAAAAGTATAAATAAAGGCATAAATAAATAGGAGTCATAATTTTTTTTAACATAGTTGCTGCCTTGCCATCTAATTTCAGATCTAACATAGTTGTTTGAAACACAGTTATCGCTTTAGGCCTACTCAAAGCATCCCCTCCCCATGTGGCTGTATGTTAATGCAGCCAAATTGTTCCTCGTCACAATGATCTCATACCCAACACTCTACAGCTGCTAACCCTAATAAAATCTAATGGTCAGGCCCAGCCATGGTGGCACACAGATATAACCACCACTTGGGATCCTGGACGCCACATGGGAGATCCAAGTTTGGTTCCTTGGCCAAGCTGAACATGCCAGGTATGGTTGTGCATGGCTGTGATGCTAGCTGGTTGGGAAAGTGGGGCAGAAGAATCACAACGCAGTAAGAATCTGTCAAAAATGCCTATCTCTGACTTACTTTCTCTCTCTGCTAGCTCTCTCCCTTTCATAAAGGAGGGAAAATAAACCCCAATGTGAATACTGGAATTATGAATTCATTTCCCTGTTCATATGTTCTTTTCCTTTTCTTTTTAATTTGCCAGAGGACACATGCATGCACTGAAGAAACAGACAGAAAGAAAGAGGAACCATGAGAGAGCAACCCCTACCCGCCAGCCATGGTCATGACACAATATCTTCTGCTTCATCCCTCCCTTCTTTTGGGATTTTGGGGACACATGCACACACACCTGGCATGTTGTTCAAGCTGCTGGGTCCAGAACTTTATCTGCATAGTCAGCCATGTGGGATCCAACTGCCTTAACCAGCAGGCCACTGGCTGGCCCTCACATGTGTTTTCTTTAAACCAGTCAATACACAAACCCCTGTAGAAAAGTCTGTGGATAATGCCCATCAGTCTTAAAGGCACACCCCCAGATTCCCTCTCTCTCTCTGTCTCCATCTGCTGGTTGAGCTTTCTGTCATTTTTGGCCTTCACGTGGGCCCCATTGACACCTCTAACCTCTCTTGAATCTGTAAGCAATGAATTTCTAATTCTATTTCAAGCATGTTGGTTTTATTTCCTGATTTTCTCACCTGAGGGACAGAAGCAACTAAGACATTCTCGTCAGGGCTCTCCCAGAAAATGGTTACTTTGGATTACTGCCACTCTTTTTTTTTTTTTTTTTTTAATATTTCAAGTAAGAGGCTTATCTTAAACTTAATACTGGACTTTATTGTTCATAGTAACATATAGTAAATTACATTTTTTAAAAAATATAAAATAAAATCTTATAAAACTCTGGACTAAAGCTTGATGTTGTCTTAAGTAAATAGAAAACAATAAAACTGTAGTTGTCAGCTAAGTTCCATAAATTTTTAAAAAATTCTCTTTGATCTTTTCTCCTGGTTTTCTGGTACTCTTTCTGCAGGCCGTTTTTCCAACCCCTTCATCTTTCTGGTTTGGAGCTTGCTCAGGTCTTGCTTCTGCATATGAATCCTTCCATAAGTTGTACCAAAACTGTCATGAGAGATATTCTTCTTCTTTGGCTTGAGAGCTTTTGGCATTTTCATAGATAACTTATAGAGGTCATCTGATGCCAGGTGTGTCCTCCTGAGAACCAGGTGAAGCGACGGTCCCATCTCTTCAAACTCAATCCATGGCATTCTGCAACAAGATTTCTTTAATAGCAACTTATAACTTCGCAGGTAAATCTTCCCATTTCATGCGGTGAAGTGCAGAACATACTCTAATCCAGCCAGGCTTATATTTGATACTGTGGGGCCCCTGAAGAAATCCATATGGAGGCCTTTTAGTCTTCTGTAGTCCTCTGTTGCATCAAAATCTTTACCAGCAAATATTAGCATGGGTTTTGTTCCTTCAAAACATTTTGTATTCTTAATATCTTTTAGAGATACAAACTTCTCAATGCCTAATTCAATCATATCCAGCACATGATAGTCATACATATGACCTATTACCAGATTTTTTGGCCGCTTTTTATTATGGCAGCCAAACATGAATAAAGAACAGTCTGACTTCTTTGGAAAGAATTCCAGTGATGTATGATCCTCAAGTGGTCTTGTAACATTTTTTCTTTTCATACATAACACCATACGGTTTCTTCAGTGCATACACATCTTTAAGTACTTATGTCACTGTTGAATTTGCATTTCCACCTTTAATCAGCATGGCATTTTTAATATTTTCACTGAGTTTCAGTTCTCTCTTGTTAAGGGATCTCTTGGCCCTTTTCCTTTTGGGCTTTACAACTCGATCCAAAGCGTCCATTGCTACCGCCACCAGAACCCGGGAACCGCTCACTGCCACTCTTGAAGGAAAGAATTTGCTGTGGTTTGTCCCCTCAAACTTCATGTTGATTTGGTTCCTGTCACAACAGTATTACGATGATGGATAGGGCTGAGCAGTAGGACAGTGGTAACTCAATGCTCTGCAGAGCTGGCTCACACAGGAAGGCCCTGGGTTTGCGTCTGAAGACTGCAAACATGTCAGGCCCACATGTACACATGATCTGGGACTGGGGAAGCTGGGGGTCAATCATGGTATGAGGACTTTTTGGAAGTGCTATCTCTCTGTCTCTTTCTATCTCTCTTGTTCAAAGATAAAGAAATAAATAGCATTTTTTTGAAAATTATTTTTTACAAAATAGGCTGGAACATTTGGTAGGTGATTAGCATTAGAGAAGGTCATCAGAGTGAGGCCCCCATGACTGAATCCTGATAGCTTTATAAGAAAGAGACATACAGATACAGAAGCATGTGCTCTCTTGCCTTCCTACAATATGATGCCCTTAGCCACCTGGGATCTGCACAGAGTTCCCATCATCAAGAAGGCCCTGAGAAAATGAAGCCCCTTGATCTTGGATATCCAAAGCTGTGAGCTAAATAGTGTTCCTTATAAATGAAAGACAAAAGTTTGTTTAGCTCCTGGGTAAATAAATGTAGGTAGTTTTGTTGTAAGCAACAGAGAATGAACTATACAGACCTCAGGATCACACTAGAAAGAAATAATAACAAAAGAAATCACAATACAGATAATGTTATTTCTTTTTTTTGGGGGGGTGGGGACAGAGAGATTTTTGCTATAGGGTGCATGTGCTTGCCAGAGAGACAGAAAGAGACAGAAAGTGAGAAATCACCCTTCAGGGTGGATGGCCATGTTGCAATTCCTTCTCCTCCATTCTCCCCTTGATTCTGGATATGCATGCACACACACCTGGCACTGAGTTTCAAACTGCCAGGTCTAGAACTTGAATCATGGTTGACCATGTGGGAGTCCAGCACCTCAACCATCATGCCACCTACTGGACCCAGATAGTGTTATTTCTATGAGCCATTTTAGTTGCTCTATATTACATACTCTCTCAAATCTCAGCCCAACACTGAGCCTCATTTTAATTCAACAACAAACACAACGTAAATACAAACACAGACACATACACAAACCAGATCCCAATCTAAACACTGTATCGCTGCCCATGATCTAACACACTAAGCCAAAACGCCAAATCTAACTTTTGTATAACTTAATCCCTGACCCTGAATTTTGATGTTAACTTTGATCCTGACCTCCATTCTAACATTAATTCTCATCTTGACCCTAACCGTCAAATTTAATCTTGAGTTTGACCTTGACATTGTCCTGGAAGTATGCCTGCCTTTCCCCTTGGGTCTTTTGACATATGTCCTGTCTCCATCATCTGACTTTCTATCACTGACATGTCCTTTGATCCTGACCTTATGTGTTTGTGTTTCTTGGACTATGAATTTTACCTGGGTCTTTAATTTGACTTTTACCTTAGTCCAGAGAGTCGTAATGCTACAGATGACCCTTTCTTAATGAGAGAGTATCCTGAACTTGCTATTCCCTTCGATCTTGACTTTGTAAGTAGCCATGACCAAACATTTGCCTTGACTCTTGTGTTGGTTAAGATGTCAAGCTGACTGAATAGGTGGATGCCTAGGTGGTTGGTGAAGCATTGTTTATGGTTTGTTGTTGAGTGTGTGCTCAGAGGAGATAGGCACACAAATTAATGACCTGGATGGGGAAGTGTGAATGGGCACCATCTAACTGGCTGGAGGCAAGACGGACAGAAAACAGGAAAGAAGGGAAAATTATCTCTTGTACACTAGGACTACTTCTCTCTGCCCTTGGACATGAAAACTCCAAATTGTTCAACCTTTGGTCCCTGGGACTTGCACAGTAGCCTCCTGAGATTCTTGGACCTTTAGTCTCAGATTGAGAGTTATGCCATTGACTCCCTGGTCCCTAGGCCTTCCAATTTGAACTGGGCCACATTGCTAGCTTTTCTGGTGATCCTGCCTCCAGATGGCCTATTAGGAGACTTCTCAGCCTTCATAATAGTGTGAGCTACTTTCCCTAATAAGAAGAAAATTCAAAAACTTTATGGAAAATGTAATTAATGTACAAGTCTATTTTGGTGCAAGTCCCCCCCGCCCCCCCCCATGAAAATCATGCAATTTTCTCATACTGAGCATTTTCTATGAACATTTTAGAAACCCCTCATAAATAATCTTCCATATATCTGTATATCTACCTACATATGTATGGGAAGTCTTCAAAAATTCATGGAAATGCTATTATGAAAAAAATGGCATGATTTTTAAAAATTTGATATTTTCGGTGCACACACATATCTGGCATGCTTTTTACCTTGCTGGGTCCAGACTTGACCATGTAGTTGGCCACGTGGGTTACAGTTGTCTTAACTACTATGACATGCCAGCTGGCCCTGGGACATCTTTAAACAATACAATTAAGTGAAAATGTGCAAGGGATCTAAGTAGACCTTTCTCAAAAGATGCCATACAAATGGCCAATGGATATGAAAATGTACCAAACATCAACTATTATCCAGGAAATGCAAATAAAACCCACAATGAGATATCACCTCACACCATTTAGAATCAATATAGTTATGAAATGAAACTTTTTTAATGGCAAAAAATCTAAATAGGAACTTCTTAAAAGAGGACATAGAAATGCGTTAGGAAGTATGTGGAGAAAATGGAACACTTGGACTGGGGCAGGAATATGAATTGCTTAGTTATTCGGACATGCTATGAAGGTTCCTCAAAAAATTAAAAAACTTGCCATTTGAAAACAAACAAACAAACAAAAAAACTTGCCATTTGATCCAGTGAGCCTACTACTGAGTACATATACACAAGAATTAAATTCAAGATCTCAAAGAGATATCTGCACTCTCATGTCTATTGCTATATTTATTGTAATAGTTAAGGTATAATAACACCAGAAACACTAATGGCAGGAGAACCAAGATTTTTAAAAATAGTATAAATATGCAGTGGAATATTAGCCTTTAAAAAGAAGAAAAATTCTGTCATTTGCAATCACAGAGACTGGCCTGGAGAACATTATGCTGAGTGAAATATGTCTGACACACAAGGAAAGATGCTGCATGATCCCACTTTTTTGATGAATATGAACTAGTCTGATTCACAGAAGCAAAGAATAGAAGAGTGTTTACAGGGAGATTGGAAAGGGGGTCATGTGGAGAGGTTAAAGTTTCAGTTACATGAGATGAGGAAGTTCTGGAGATCTACTGTATAACAAAGGGCCTGTATATAAAGTACATTATTGTGTTCTTGACATTGGACTGTAGCTTAGGTTCTATGTTAAGTGTTCTTATCAGAAAATAAAAATAAACAAGTAAATGGAAGGGATCAGGAGGAAACTTTTAGAGTTGATGGACAAAGTCATGGCCTTACTTGGGGTGATGGTTTCAAGGGCACATACCTATCCAAACGTACATATACATATGTAGTGTATACAGACTCACTACATATATACAGCTTCTCTTACCAAGCATATTCCAGTAACATGCCCGAGCACTTCTACACGCAGAATGATCCTCAGCTAGGGAAGAAAAAGTGGGGCCTGTATGTTTTTAACAAGTGCCATCTTTTCCTTTCCAGTACCAGAAAGCAAGCAGCCAGGGAAAATAGGGAAAAAAACAGGTCTCTGGCTCCTGGTTCCAGGAGAGAGAGTCTCCAACCACTTTGGATCAGGGTGCTGAGCATATGGCCCTGAAAGCAACAAGAGCAATCTGGAGATCAGGGTGACTGCCCCTAAACTGTGGGGCCATGGCTGGCTCCCTCTCTGAAGGATAAGCTGTCCCGGGTTGGCAGGGTTTACAGGGAACTTGGGGTGAAGGCTCTGCTTCTCTCCTGCCCACTCACCTACTCTTTACCTGTGGTGGCAGCAGTGGTGGTGGTGCCAGCTCCATCCAGATGGCAGTGGGCTGTGGCTGCTCCTGGCCTCCCAGGAGCCTCTGCAGAGCCCACCTCAGCCGCCTACTAGGCACAGGTGGCCCATGACTGCAGTGGCGCCAAGCTCTTGGCTGCTGATTGCCAAGGTGGGAAGACCGTGGCCATGGCCATGCCTCATGAGATTTACTGTATAACAAAGGGCTTGTATATAAAATACATTATTGTGTACTTGACATTGAATATCCAGAATATTCTGTCTGGAACTCAACCAGGAAGGGGTGCAGGAGCAAGGAGATTGGAGATGGTTGGCTGAGGGTGGTGGTTAGGAGGATGTTGGCAGAGGGTGGCAGTGATTCTGGGAGAAGGAGAGTGAGGGGAGGTCAGGAGGATAACATCCAGTTTGTATTCACTTTCTAGTGGGAAAATACCCTTTGTAACTAAAAATATTATACTAATTGTGAGGACCCCAGGTTTAGTGTGTGAGAGATAAGCCTCTTCAGACTTCCTATAGTTTTCCACTGAGCAGTGTTAGTGGGTGAGCAAGAGAAAGTTGAGGGGCAGTGATGTGGAAGTTTCCCAAATTGTCCAAGTGGGTTTTATGGCTGTTTAGAAAAAAATCTTACTGCAATGTTCTTGCAATGAAAGCAAACAAACTTTAAGAAATTAATCAATTTTGTTTTATAAAATAAATACTTACCATTATATAAAAATATAAATAATAAATAGTAGAAGCATACTTACATCTCTAAGCACACCATTTAACTCAATTCCCAAAAGATCTATTTCTTTTTTAAATGAATACATATTTAAGCAAAACGTTTTTACTTATGATTTAAGATGTAAATATAATGCTAGAAAAACACTGCTAGTGACCAGTAGAAGTCTTTATTTATAAACTGCATATATTTCAATTTTAATAGGGTATTTATATGTAGCATTACTATTTCACACCCTTAAAGGGTTAACACAAATAATATATACAAAATATTGTCTTGAAAAATATAGTTTAATAAAGTTTGAATGAGTAAGCTTGTCTCTTTAAAATTACTTAATTAGTTAATTTTATTTATTATTATTATTTCGAATTTTGCTGTTAGGCATGTGTGCTTACCAGAGAGAGGAGAGAGAGAGAGAGAGAGAGAAGTTGAGTCTCAGACCTGAGGTCTGTGACTCAAATCATGGTTATCCATGTGGGAGTCCAGTGCCTTAACAACCATGCTATCCACTGGGCCTGATTGTCTCTTAAGTACAGAATTTTTTCATTGCAGATAGAGAATCCAAAACTGATGTTCAGAAAAAGACAGTCCCATATTTCTTGGACTATTCTGAGAAGGCCAATATTATGAAGATTTGGAGGACTCAACCCTGCAGGAGGTGCTCCCTGCCATGTCCAGCATGACAAGGTAAAAGAACATTAGCCCACAGAGGGAACTCCCCTGGGACCACTGGTCTTAGTGAAGCTCAGATGGAGTCTAGGTGAATAAAGGCAGCCTGGCAGCTCAGGAGGCCTGAGAAGAGGGAAGACAGCAGCTCTGCCCTAAGAATCAGGCCTGCTCCTGAGGAAGCCCTCAGGTCTGGGCTCTTTGCCTCCTGGCAGGTTTGCAAAAGCTCCTTGTGATGTGGAAGTTCTCCTGCCCTCTTCTGCAGGAACCTGCATGTTACTCATGTCCTTTATCATCTGTAGTTATTTTGAACACTTGGATTTCTCCTCTGGCTTCTTGAAGCAGAAAAACTGAGTTCTTCATCAGCATCCGGGTTTGTCCTCTTCACCTTTCTCTAAGTGATTGTGAAGCTGGGGATATTTAAAGACCCTTCTCTAGCCCGGCCCTCTTTAAAGATAACTCCGTCTAGCAGGTGGCATGGTGGTTAAGGCGCTGGACACTCCCACATGGCCGACCACGGTTTGAGTACCAGACCTGGTGGCTTGCTTTCTCACTTTCCCTCTCTCTATCTCTGTATTTCTCTCTCTGGTCAAATTAAAATAAATCAGTGAATAAATAAAGTGAAATAAATATTTTTTTTTAAAAAAAGATAACTCCGTCTGTGTGCTCCTCTTCAGCAGCACTAAGCATGGCAATGAACTGGCATCTGTCTGAACAGCCAGGGTTTCTGCCAGTTGTTTTTCATGTCTTCCATAAAGTCAGTTTCTACCAGACTGAAAAAATCTCCATAAAATTAAAGAGGCCCATAGATAGGCTGCTCATAGGCATGGGCAATGCTGGCTCCACCAAGGCTATAGAAAATGACTTGTGAACTCAAGTCTTGTGCAGCATCTCCACTGCCACCTCAGCCAATTTCCTCATAATGAGCCCAAAGCCAAGTTCCAGGAAGGATCCCAGCCCCTCATGGCACTGTGGCCACCACAGCGCTCTGCTCAGTAACTACAGCTCCAGCAGCTACAACAAGATCCAGAATATTCTGTCTGGAACTCAACCAGTCATGAACAGCCTGGATTGGTCAGTTACATAGTCAGTGGGGGTGGGAGGATTAGCAAGTTAAATGGGTCTATTGTCTAATGGTCATCCTTCTTTACCTGTTTCTTACTGCGTTTGTATTGATAAACAATAAAAATGAACTGAAATGTGCTAATAGAAACTGTATGACTTTAAAAGAAGTCTTTAAAATTTATTCTCCTATTATATCTGACAACTCCATCAATATATGAAACAGATGCTTTAACACAAAAAAATACTAACCCCCAGGGACTGTTCAGTCAGTGTCCACTCAACCTGCCCACATGCAGCCTCTGCTTTGGTTTCTATGAACAGACATCAGTTTGGTCTAAACATCTTGGAAACTAAATAAATGACAGTGTACAGGTCTATCTCTGCCTGTTTTGTTCAAAATAGTGAGCAAAATTTTGAAATTTATCCCAGGGCCAGCAGTTAGCATAATGGCTATGTGACTGAACTCCCATTTAGTCAACCGCAGTTTGAGTCTCAGACCCAGTGGCTTAAACTCACACCAGACTCATGTGCATGCGTGCCCAAGATCCCGAGAGGAGAATGGAAGAGGAGGGACCGCGGCATGGCCATCCCCCCTGGGGAGTGGTTTCTCACTTTCTGTCCCTCTGTCTCTCTCGTGAGTGCATGCGCCCTATAGCATAAACCTCTCAAAAAAAAAAAAAAAAAAAAAAAGAAAGAAAGAAAGGAATTTATTCCTATTTTTGTGTCCATAAGCTGTTTACAATTTATATCTGAGTTATGTGACAATAAATTAATAAAACACAAAATATTTCATTAACATTTTGGGGGCTTCAAATGTGGGCTATTCTGAATACAGATATAGTGGATATTTGTGCACATGTCTGTCTTATAAACATAGGTTTTCATTTCCTGTGGGAATTGAAATTCTGGGTTGTTGTATGCTAAAGATATTTTGGGAACAGGTTTCATGATCTATAATTCACATATCCTGAAATTAATTCATTAAATGCACAATCTAGATCAACCCTTCTGGTGAAGTGGTCATGCAATGCCCCGTAAGGCTAGAAGCCCAATGGTCAACCAAAGGTTTGAATCCCAGCCTTGGCCTGAAAGCACACCAGTGCATGTGTGGGCATCCAGTATCTTGAGGAGCTGGAGGGCTGAGAAAAATGCATGACTGCCTATAAGACCCTGTCTGGATGCTTTTCTCTCTCTCTCTCTCTCTCTCTCTCTCTCTCTCTATCACATACACACATTCACACACATGTTCTTTATGATAAAAATACATAAATCATTGATTTTTAAAACATATGCATAAAGGTCAGCCCCATGGCCTAGTGATAAGAGCCAGATCCCATATGACTGATGGTAATTGGAATCCCAATTCTGATGGCTTGAAAAACATGCCAGGGGTGTACGCCCAAGGCACTAGAGGAAGGAAAAATGAAGGAGCAAGGTCTGCATTGCAACCACACCCCATGGGGGAGGGGTGCTTTCTCCTTCTCCCAGTCTCTGTCTCTGTCTCTTCCTGGCAAGTGCACATGCCCTGGCAACAATAAAAAATACAGACACACACACATATTCACACATAATATACACCTTTTTATATATAAAAATGCATATATATGTCTATATATGTATACATATATAAATATATATGTAAATATACATACACACACACACACACACAATTCTCTAATCATCACAATCCCAGTTTAGAACCTTTCTGTCACCCTTAACAGACTTCTCTAACTTAACTTTATTGGCTGCATTCGACATAGTCCATCCCCTTCTCCTTTTAGAAATGCTCCCACTACTTATTTTCCAGTTTATTCACTACTTATTTTCCAGTTTACTACATTCTATGATCGACCACATTGTCTATTCCATTTGTTTCTCTACAACTCATTTCTATTTTCTCTCAAACCTCTCTCCGTTAGTTTTTAGGATTTTTGAAAGCTACTCTTGTACTTGTTCGAAGAGTAAGAAAGACAGAAAGCATCCCTCAGATGTCATGATCTGTCTCCAGCCATAGCCAGATCAGATCATGGGCACACAAATGACCACCATACTCCAGGAGTTCTCTGGATACAAACTCCAAATCCTCCCATGTGGATCAGCCTCATAGAGCATCCTGTTTTATTACCGTGCCACTGTCCAGCCCCCTCACCATTAGTTTTGACCCTATAGTCCTTGAGCTAATTTCATCTTCAGACACTCACTCCCTTGTTGACCTCACTTGTCCCCTTGGCTCAAAATGCCACCTACATTGGCATGACATCTGCATCTGTTTATCTATGCCAAGCTAATCAATTCAGTTGAGGCTCACACTCATGTAGCAGCCTCCAGAACATCTCGATATCAATATCTCACATGCCAAGGCCGAACTCCAGACTCCTCCTTGAACCTGCTCTGCGTTGGTCCCCTACAGGCCTTAGCTCTGGGTCAACTCCATCAGCCAAGCTCCCATCCCAGCTTCTGGGCAGTCTGTAACTGATGCTCCTTTTCCTCCCCCTATTTTAACCTGGTCAGAGTCATTATCCCCTTGTGACGGCATGACTGTAGAGCCTTCTAACCAAACACCTGCTCTTTCCCATACTCTGCAGGTGAGAGTTCTGCGGTAAGGAGTTGGAAATTATCAGTCCATACTAGCAGAAACGAACAAATGGAAAAGTCCACAATTTTTCTTCTACCTATAAAATAAACAAACTGCTGCCCTTGGATTTAGAAAAACAATCTTGAGGATACAGAAAATCACAGCCTACTGGAGCAGAAACAGGTATGGGAAACAACTAAGGCAGGAAAACCTGAGTGTGATAGAATTGCTAGAGGCTGAGTGGAAAAGTTTGAGCACGAAAAATTCCAGGGCGTCCAGCCATGGCAATGTAGTGGTTAATGCAACACTCTGTACCATACTGAGGAAAGGTTTGTGTCCCAAGGTCCCCCTGTACACACCAGGCACATGTGCCTGCATGTGTCTGTAATTCTGGCTGGCAGAGATGGGGAAAGGACCATGGACTAAAACCTTGTGGAGAGTGCCTCTCTCCCTTTCTACATTAAAATAATAAAATCAATACATAAAAAAAATCAATAGGTTCAAGTCATAGGAAGTCTCACACACACGTGAGTTTTACTTCCAATAAGTCAACCAGGTTATCACAGAAATTATTGGAAAAAATCCCCTCAGTTTCTGAGAAAGTGATCTTGTTTCATTTTCTGTGTAACATACGAGTTCACAATGAGGTCCAGAAAGAAAATAATAAACTCAAAGTATTTAAATAATTTTTTCAGGTTGTCATTTGATCATGAGAAAATAAGAAAATAGTAACACTTTAATTTAAAAATGAGATAAACTAATAAGTATGAATTTAGTATATTATTGATAAATGAGTTTCTTTTAAAGCTGAGAAAGAAAGATGAATTTTGGTTTCAGTCTAAGATATTAGAACTTAAAAATAATGTAAATTTGGGGCCAGCAGTTAGCGTAATGGCTATGTCGCTGGACTCCCATGTAGTCGACTGTGGTTTGAGTACTGGACCTGGTGGCTTAAACTCACACTGGGCACGTGTGTGTGCGTGCCCATGATCCCGAGAGGAGAATGGAGGAGAAGGGATTGCGGCATGGCCATCCCCCCTGGAGGGTGATTTCTCGCTTTCTGTCTCTCTCTCTCTGTCTGTCTGACGAGCGCACACGCCCTATAGCAAAAAAAAAAAATGTAAATTTTAGTATACTTAACTTTTCTATCTTCAATTACTTTACAGTGGTGGGTATATGAACAATAAAAATTAATAAACAGGAATGTAGGCACATAGTTTTCATTTTCTTGGGCTCCGGATGAAGCTCCACCAAACACTGGCCTGTTTCAATTTTAGGATTCACGTCACAACTGTGTACATCTTTGATTCTGTATCAGAATTTTCCCTCAGAAACAAGCCTAAAGCCGACTTCGGCCCATCAAAACCCTAAGTAAACAAGTATTTTGTAAAGTAGTTCTTGTTAAAATAGTGTGCGAGAGAATAAAGAATAAAACAGGTGAGAACATTCCAGAAAGTGAAAGCTTCCATACTCACTATTTGAGAAAACCGTCCGGAAGCCACAGCAAAGCCCTTCCTCAGCACCGGGCAAGGCATCTGTGGATGAGCCCCAGGACGTCCCAGAGCCGGCCCCTGTCCTGGGCCTCCGCAGGTCGGTCCTGAAGGAATGAGGAGCTCTGCGCTGTGGAGGCAGCTCCTGGGTTCCCGCAAACACGCCTGCGCACCACTCCGGGCAGAAAAGGTGTGATCTGGCGCCGCCTGCCGGCCACCGGGATGCAGCGCAGGAAGTATGGGATCACTTTCTCCAAGAGGTTCTGAGGACCCTCTTGGGTCCTGGGGTCCTCTGAAGCTGCAGGTAGGTAGACAGGAAGGGCGAGCGATAAAGGCCTTACTTCACAAGGGGATGAACTGTTTGTTCACAAACTCACTGTGAATGTGGCCTTGGGCTTGATTTTCTGGTACTGGGTTGTTTGCTTAACCAGAATTCCTCATTTCATGGTGAGTTATAAAAGAAGCCCTTCACTTCTATTTGTTAGTTTTTTTATTCTTTATAATATTCTCTTATTATCATTTTAATATTCATGAGATCTATGGATGATATCTCACTACTGATATTGGACACTTGTGTCTTCTCTCTTTTTCTCACTTAACCAAGCTAGAAATTTATTGATTTTATGGATCTTTACAAAGAAACAGAAATTGGTTTTGCTGATTTTCTTTTATACTTGTTTGTTTTGTCTTTCTTTCTTTGACTTTCTTTCTTTCTCTTTCATTCTCTTTTTCTTCTTTCTGTTTCATTCTTTTTCTCATTTTTCTTCTTTCTTGCTCTTTTTTCTTTTCCTTTCTCTCTCTCTTTCTCTCTCTTCCTTCTTTCCTTCCTTTCTTTTTCATTTCACTTCTATTTCAAATAAAAAATAGAGTTGAAATAGCCTTGGGGCCAGCAGATGGTGTAGTAATTACATCCCTGGACTCCCACATCATAATTTAAGTCCTGGACCCGGTGGCTCAAAAATCACTCCAGGTATGTGTGCCTGCATGCCCAAGGTCCCAGGAGGAGAATGGAAGAGAAATGATTGTAGCATGGCCATGCCCCTAGCCCATGATTTTCCACTTTCTCTCTTACTGTCTCTTTCCCTCCCTCTCAGGTGAGTATGCATGCTCAAAGGCAAAAACCTCTTAAAAAAAAAAAGAAAAAATAACCTTTCTTGCTTTTCTGTCTAGTCCTAGCTCCCCACATGCTGCTCCAGTTGAACCACATTTACTGTGTCTCTCTCCGCCTGCCATACACTTAAGATGAGTACTTTTCACTATCTTTGAATTTCATGCTGATACACAAACAATGGGAGAAAGGAGGATTATTGGAGGTTGTGGAGACAAGCATATTTTCTTTTCAACCTCCCCCCACCAACTGACTATATAATTGCAGGTTGGGTTCTAGGTGGAATGTTGAGATGTTCTCTGTGATTTATTTGGTTTCTAGTTCCATGGTTACAGGGCAGGGCCCTGTGGTGCCTGCAGAGCCATGGAGGAGCTGTGATCGTTTGTGGAGTTTGGCTTTGGCCTGATTCTTAGAAAGCTGTGTGAGATGGTGGCATTGCAGTTGCCTGATTATCTGTGTCCTGAGTCACTTTTCATATCCTCCAACAGAGTTACTGCTGTGTGCACTAGTCACCACTGTACTGATGGGGCCCACTTGTATTCACACTTGTTCACTCTGTTGGAAGATGACTATATGGAAGACGTGATATGCAACTGGTAGAGATGCCAGCTGCCTGGATTCAGGAGACATGCCAGCTCATTAACAAGCTTCATGCTGTGGAAAAGGAGACTGAAGAGACTGAGTCATCTTTAGAGAGTGCCAGGATGGAGAAAGGGTCTTTAAATATCCCCAGCCTGGGGACAGTCCATGGGATGTTGGTTAAGGCAACGGGGTCCTCCATAGCTTTCTTGCAGTTTGAGTCCTGGGTTCTGTGGCCTGAAAAATATGCCAGGCATGTGAGCATGTGTGATCAAAATTTTGAAAGAGGGAGAAATGGAAGAGAAGTTGCAGTGGGACCATCTCACCATTCCCCCCCATGAGTGTGGAGGGTGGGGAGGAGGAGTGTTTTTTTTTTTCATTCCCCCCACCCACCAGTTTCTCTCTAGTGAGCTCACACACCCTCTGGAAAATTAAAAAAAAAAAAAAGAAGAACAATAAGAAGCAAATATTCCCAACTTTGTAGTAACTTACAGGAAGATGAGGAGGATGAAGTTGATGCTTATGGAGGACTTAATTCCCCTGGTTCAAGAACTGGAGGAGAGATACGAGTGCTCAAGACAACTAAAGGTGATAAAGGAGAGACTAAACATGGTCAGGTCTCTAGAAGACATCATGAGAACCACCAAGTCACAAGGAGCTACTCCAGGAGTTCAAGAACCCAGCCATGAGTGTCCATGCCCAGCAGTGGGTCTTAAATGAGCTTTCTTTCCTCCCTTCCACTCAGGCCTCTGGATATGAAGGCTGTTCACCTCACCTCGGTCTGATGGGCTCTGGATCCAGGGGAGCAGATTCTCCATGGGTTGAATTTCCTCCATATGCCCAGGCTAGACAAAATAGTGACCTCTTACATGGTCTGTTCCTCCAGATAAAAGAATATTGGACTTCCTGGAACATGGCAGGGAATATGGGATTTCTCTCCCCAGAATGTTTGGATTCTCTCTCATCAGCAGGGAAGAAGATCCTGTCATTAAGAGACTCATCTTTGATTTAAATTGAGTCTTCATCAAGCTACATTTCTCCAGACAAAGTTTTGTAAATATTGTTCTGTATTTATAAGTGAATAATTCCTATTTTATTAACTATATAAATACTATATTGTAATTTAAAAATATATATGGGCCACAGTAAAGAATTTTAATAGCCAACAGCAATAGTGCTTTTGTAGTGCTGTATTCATACCAGGCATAACTTGAGGTGAAATCAGCATTTTACTTTTCACTAAACTGTATCCTCATTTTTCAAAACAAACTACATGGATCTCTGTGGTATGTAGTTAAAAGTTGTCCACTAACCAGAATTGATGTTAATTAGTATATTCAAGTATGAAAATAGGGCTAGCC
>AAPY01746049.1:0-44125 GCA_000181375.1 Tupaia belangeri
CCAGAGTTTAATGGAAAGATCAGACCACAGTAACACTATAAATTTAATTTAAGAGAAATTAAGTACATGAATCTGAACTAGTGAAAGAAAAAAAAAATTTTTTTTGGAGAGGTTTTTGCTATAGGGTGTGTGTGCTCACCAGAAAGACAGACAGAGAGAGAAAGCAAGAAATCCCCCCCAGAAGGGATGGCCATACTGCAATCCCTTCTCCTCCATTCTCTTCTCAGGATCTTGGGCACACATGCACATGTGCCCTGCATGAGTTTCAGCCACCGCGTCTGGGACTTGAACTGCGGTCAATTACATGGGAGTCCAGTGACATAGCCATTATGCCAACTACTGGTCCCTGAAATAGAATTTTTTGATTTTAGACTAAGACATTACTGATGTTCTGTTATGCTTTGATTTCCATATTTAAGGATTTTTTTTTTACTTTTCTTGAGCTGCTGATACGTTCATCTACCCAATAATTGAACTGAATCCTAACCTTTTTTCTGGCTTTAAGTTTTAAGCAAATTTCCCTTAACATTTTTAAAATTTTTACCTATTAAAACTTAAACTTCTTTTTGAAATTAAAAAAATGCATTTAAAAAATACTTATTGGAACCAGCAGTTAGCATAATGGCCATGTCGCTGGTGTCCCATGTAGTCGACCATGGTTCAAGTCCTGAACCCGGATGGCTTAAACTAATGCCATATGAGTGTGCTTGCATACCCAAGATCCCGAGAGGAGAATAGAAGAAAAGGGATTGCAATGTGGCCATATGCCCAGGGGATGACTTCTCAATTTCTATCTCTCTGTCTCTCTCTGTCTTTCCGGTGAGCGCACACTCCCTATGAGAGAATCCTCTCCTCTAAAAATACCTACTAATACCGATTTAATGACTTCAATAAGCTATACAGTCCAGTGAAGTGCTACTTTATAGTATGTTCACTTTACTCACTGAGGTTTATGTCTACAGTCAGACATGCACTCATAAATATGAATATGTCAGCTGTGCTTGCGATTGAAAGTCTTCAAATTAAGATCTTTAGTTAACCAATGAAATATGAATAAAAAGGCATGGAAAACAACTGTATATGCCAGAGTGATTGTGGGAGGAGGGGGACATTTGATAGAAGGTGAGAGGTAGGGCTTCAAGGGGGAAAAAAGCAAAATATATAAGAAACAAGAAATAGAAAATTATGTGTTGATGATAACATGTATGGTTATATCATTGATTTAGCTAATATACAATGAATACTGGATGGAAAATCTCATTTTGTTTACTGTATTGATGTACAGTGAATGACTATACATACATACATACATACATACATACATAAAAATAAAATTAAATCATTCTCAGGCAGTAAAAATAAAATAATTTTGAGACTCCCAAAATATTGAGACAAGAAGCCATTTTAAAGCTGAAGCATGTCCTGGTGTGTGCAGGGAAGCCATCCTCTAAACCCATCTCCTAGACCCCCAAAATATTCAGACAAGCACTGTGGAGGAAAGATTTTGTCACAGAATGACCAGAAGCAACTGCAGAGGTACAAGAAACATGGGCAACCAAGAAAATGTCTCTCCTGTAAGGGAAAAGAGCAATATTTCATCATCTACAAAGAGTACAGTAGAATTCTTGGAAATATCTGATAAAGAATTCAGAATATTCATATTGACAAAACTAAATGAGATGCAAGAGCTGAGAGATAATGAATTCCAGAAGATGCAGAAGGAAAGAGTCAATGTGTTCCAGGAGGTGTTGAAGTTCCTTTCATGATCTGAAAGAGGAAATACACACCATGAAAAAGAATCAAATGGAGCCATTAGAGATGAAGGCTTCCCTTCAGGAAATCAAAACGTCCCTCAAAACTATTAAAAGATTATTCCATGCAGAAAATCAAATTTTGTATGTTGAAGGTAAAATCTCTGATCTAGATAAAAAAGCAACCAAAAAAAACTGAGAAAATAACCCCAAAAAGGAGAATACTATACAAGAAATACTAGACAGCATTAAATGCCCAAACATTCAGATAACTGGTATCCTGGAACGTAAGGAAACTAATAAAGGCATTGATAATCTATTCCATGAAATTTTGGAAGAAAACTTTCCAAATCTAAAGAGGCATTCAAATATCCAGACCCAAGATATACAAAGGACCCCTAATAGAATCAACCCGAGAAGATCTCCAAGGTACATCATAGCCAGACTGGTCAAATCTACAGACAAAGACAAGATGCTAAAATTGGCAAGAGAGAAATGTCAGGTTACTTATAAAGGTTATCCTATCAGGATAACCTCAGACCTCTCATCAGAAACAATGCGAGCAGGGAAAGAATGGGAAAATGTATTCAAAGTGTTAAGTGAAAAACAGTTTCAACCAAGAATAATATACCCAACATGATTATCTTTCATATGGAAAGAAAGAATAAAAACATTCTCAGATAAACAAGATTTGAAAGAATTCGCCAGTAGCAGACCCACTCTTCAAGAAATTCTGAAAGGAGTGCTTGACAAGTGAAACTAAAGATACATATAGAAATAAGAGAACAAAAGGCAACCAAGAAAATGATCAATTTAATGCTAGGGACAAGAAATATCAATAACAATGTAGAAAGTCAACTTCTAGGATTTAAATGGAAAGATTGGACCACGGCAACACTGCATATTCAACAGAAGAGAGTTTGAACATAAGACTAAACTGGCGAAAGAGAATTTTGTGATGTTTGAATAAAACATTACTGATGTTTTATTACTATACTTTGTTTTCCCAATTTAAACAGCTTACTTTCTTTTCAGTTGTTGATAGGTTTAGCAATATGTTAAAATATTTTTCTTGTTTGTTTCTTTAAATGGAAACATAAACTTTTCTTTCTTCCTGATCCCTCTGGAATTGGAAAACATTTGGAAATATTCTTATTTTGTGGGAGAAGGGTTATTTGCATAAGTTCAATAATGCTTGTTGCATTGATTCAGAAATTGGAAATACTCATTATTGGACAGGGCTTTAACTGGAATGTCATATCTGAAGATTAATTAGAAAACTATGGAACTAAGGTGGATCTAAATTATGCTAACAGAAGCTCTTAGAAAAATGGCCTGGTACCATAAATAGTTCTGCCTGACAGAGAGAATTAGAAAAGATACATGAAAGAATTGATACCATAAAATAACCTGGACTTTTCCAGCCCAGCATTGTAATCAGTAGAGATTGCAAAAGAGCAACCAGGGAACCAGCAGTTAGTGTAATGGCTATGTCGCTGGACTCCCACATAGTCGACCGCAGTTCACGTCCTGGACCCGGTGGATTGAAACTCACGCCGAGCGCGTGTGTGTGCATGCGTGCCCAAGATCCCAAAAGGAGAATGGAGGAGAAGGGATTGCAGTGTGACCATCCCCCCGGGGGTGATACCTCGCTTTCTGTCTCTATGTCTCTCTCTGTCTGTCTGGCGAGCGCACGTGCCCTATAGCAAAAAATAAAAATAAATAAAAATAAAAACCTCTCCAAAAGAGCAACCACACCAGAGAATTATCTTGAGAAAGACTTTGAAGGAAGAACGAGAGACTAATATTTGCTAGCAGATGGTATATCACTTGGGTAGGGCTTAATCGAGAAGGTTTATGTGTGTCTAGTGAGCTGGGCATTTGCTTTTCAAAATTTTGAATAGTTGACATGTAAATATTTTCTCAAAAATATTTAAAACCATACTGTTTCTGTTGTTATAGAGTCACAAACAAAATTATACACAATTATAAGAAATATTTTGAACATTATTTCTAAATTTCAGTATTTTAAAATTTTAAGTTTATTTATTTATTTAAATTTGACCATTTGAACAGAGAGAAAGAGTGAGAAAGCAAGCTTCCAGGTCTGAGATTGGAACCACAGTCTGTCATGTGGAAGTCCAGTGCCCTTAACTGCCGCACTACCTGCTGGCTGTATTTTGAAAATTTTAAAGTTGCTTATTAACTTTCAAAAACTATGGCGTATGAGTTAAAATTTTTTGATATGTAAAGTAAATATTTGTGGAAAAATGTAAAAGTAAATTAAAGAAAAGAATTTAATGCTATGTAGAAGCCCACCATATGAGAATCTGATTTATTTAACAAATCAAATATTGAAATTTTAGTGGATTGGAAAAGTCATGATGCATTTTTGCATAGGAAAATATGTAATGACTTTTCTGATGACCTAATATTTTTAGTATAATTAATGCTGCTAAGGACATCTTTTGTAGGAATCTTTTTCCACCTCTCTCATTCTTCGCTTTGAGTAAATTCTTCAATTTAAATTGGTTAAAGTAGTAACTTTTGAAAAAGTCTTTGATGACAAGTATTTTCTTTAAGCTGCCAGATTCTGGATTTGATTCTGAATTGTTGTATATCAGGAAAATTGATACTGGGGCCAGGGTGTGGTGCAGTGGTATAACATAATGATCTGAGAGGCTGTGTCTGTCTCATGAAAAGGTTTTGGGTTCACATCCACACATCTCCCTGAGCACACTGGTTCACACAAGCTCATGGGGCTGACTAGGTTGAGAGGTGGATTGTGAAGTTGGGATAGTATGTTGATAGTATGTTGTCTCTTTCTCGCTCTCTTTTGTGCTCATGGAAGAAATAAATATATGAACTTATTTTAGAAAGGAAAGTTTATATTACCTTATGATTCCACCAAAATGGTCATTTTTATCAACTCAGAATGTTAGAAGCAAATTGTACAGTTTTATTCTTTTTTAAATTTATCTATTATTATTTTTTAATATAAAATCAATCACATTGTTTAGCTTACAGTGTGAACACTTCAATATGTGGACATTTCTCCCCAGTCTAGTTGATCAAAATATCTTCAACAGATTACACCCCACCTCCCTGTCCCGTCAATGCCCTGCCTTTGTATCCCTCTTCCAAATCACATTCCCTAGGTTCCACTCTTCCACACACACACTACATCTGGCATTTACACCCATCTCTTGTGTTTGTATATCTTCTAGTCAATGAGTTTCGGTAATAGACTGCAGACACTCGGTATATATTATGTGAGGACATACAAGGTCTCTCCTTCATAGCCTGGCTTGCTTCACTCAGCAGTAAATCTTCCATATTCTTCCACTTTCTGTCAAAAGCCAGGGTTTTGTTGGATTTTATGGCTGAATAGTATTCCACAGAGTGTATGTGCCACAGTTTTTCAATCAATTCGACCATACGGGGGCATTTGGGTTGGTTCTAAGTCTTAGCAATCATGAATAGTGCTGCAATAAACATCAATGTGTAAGCACTTTTCCAATGAAGAATGATTCTGTCCTTTGGGTAGATACTGAGGAGTGGGATTGCTAGATTCTGTGGTAATTCTATTTGTAGATTTCTGAGGAATCTCCAAATTGTTCTCCACAGTGGCTGGACCAATTTACATTCCCACCAGCAGTGTAAGAGTTCCCCTTTCACCACACCCCCATCAACACTTATCATTTTTTTATTTTTAATCTTAGACATTCTGACTGGGGTTAGGTGGTACCTCATTGTTGTTTTAATCTGCTTTTCCATTAACATGAGGGATGTTCAGCATTTTTTCATATGCCTTATTGCTATTCGTATGCCATCTTTAGAGAGTGTTTCTTTCAACTCCCATCTTTTAAGAGTAGATCATCTTTTTTCCAAACACCGACTTGAGTTCCTTGTGTATTCTGGTTATCACTTCTTTATCTGATGCATAATATACAAAAATATTTTCCCATTATGAAGGCTGTCGATTCACACTAATCACTGTGTCTTTTGCCATGCAGAAACTTCTTAGTTTGATGTAATCCCACTTGTCTATTTTAGGGATTATTGACTGTGCTTTGGGTGTCTTATTTAAGAAGTCTTTCCCTACACCAGTGTCTCCCAGTTTCCTCAGTGTTTTCCAGGAGCAGTTTTATAGTTTGAGGTCTTAGATTTAGATCCTTGATCCACTTTGTCTTGATTTTTGTCAAAGGTGAAAGGTAGGGGTTCAGATTCATCTTTCTGCAAGTGGAAAGCCAGTTTTTCCAACACCATTTGCTGAAGAGGTTTTCCTTTTACCACTGGATTGACTGGTACCTGTTGTCAAAAATGAGTTGACTGTATGCTTGGGAATTTATGTCTGGGGACTCTGTTCTGTTCCATTGTTCCACATGTCTGTTTCTGTGCCAGTACCATGCTGTTTTGATTACCACATCTTTGTAGTGTATTTTTGGATCAGAGACTGAGATGCCACCCACTACACTCTTGTGTAGAATTGCTTTGGCAATACGGGATCTTTTATGATTCCAGACGAATTTTATGATTGTCTTTTCTAGTTCTGTGAAGAATGTGTCTGGTACTTTGATTGGCATTGCATTAAATATGTAAATTAATTTGGGTAGAATTGCCATTTGGATTATATTAATTCTTCCAATCCAGGAACATAGGACATCCTTCCAATTTTTTGTGTCATTTTCATTTTTTTTTTATCTTCTCATAGTTTTCCTTGTGGAAGTCTTTAACTTCTTTGGTTGGATTTATTCCTAAATATCTTATACTTTTGGTGGCTATGGTAAATGGAATAACTTTTTTCAATTCTATCTCAGTCTGCCTGTTATTTATGTATAGAAATGCTATTGGTTTCTGTATATTCATTTTATATCCTGCAACTTTACTATAATCATGTATTACTTCCAGTAATTTTTCCATGGAGACCATTGGGTCTTCTATGTATACAATCATGTCATCTGTGAATAGAGAGAGTTTCACCTCTTCTTTTCCTATTCAAATGCCTTTTATTCTTTCCTCTTTTCTGATTGTGTTGGCGAGGACTTCCAGTACTATATTAAAAAGGAGTGGAGAAAGTGGGCATCCTTGTCTTGCTCCTGTGTTTAGTGGGAAAGCTTTCAGCTTTTCTCCATTCAGGGTGATGTTCGCTATGGATTTTTCATAGATGGCTTTTAGTGTGTTGAGAAATGGCCCTTCTATGCTTTATTCTTAACATGAATGGAATGAAAAGTAAAGTGGAATGTGATTACTGATTAGTTTATTCAACCTCTTTCTGAGAAGAGGTTGTGACATACAGGTACAAAATTAATTCAAAATTTGGTGTTGAAAACATATATCGTATTGTTGGAGAAGTCATGAGGCAGTTTTGCACAGAAAAAAAAAAAACATAGAAAACTACCTCATGACTTTTTTGTCAGCCTAATATTACTCTGTGTTTTAATTAGTAGATCCTGTCTTGTTCCAAAGGATTTTAAAAATTGTTTATAAAATACATAATAGTCAACAAGATAAATTCAAAGTTTTAGCACAGATTTAGGGTGGGACGACAGATGATTAGACTCCTGATCCTAGGTGTAAGTGATAACAATCTACAGATATCTGTTGTGTGAGTGAGACATATGAGGTGTTACATGGTAGATCACTTTAAGATTATCTGTGACACTTAATGAAGATAAACTCTTATTTCTAGTGAATTCATAATCTTGCTTCTAAATGATAACTTTTAAAAAATTAGTTAACTCTATATTATCCAGCCCAGTTGAGGAGTCATAATGAATATTGAAAAAGGGTGATTAAGTAACATTACTTAATCATTTTGAAATTCCTTTTTTGATAATATTTAACAGTTACAGATACCAGAAACTGTCCAATTGAGTAGAATGTTATTTCACTGTTCTCTTTCAAACAAATGTTTCCTTTGGAAGAGATTAAAGTAAGAAATTAAAGACCTGAAAACTAGAAAGAAAAAATAGTAGAGGACATAGAAATTTTATTAGGAAAATAAGCCAATACAAGAGAGAAGAGAAGTACTCATATGTTGTCTAAAAAAATTAGGGAAAAATTAAAAAAAAAAGAAGAACAGTACAACAATGACGTAGAAGTGAAACGACAGCTTGAACTCGATCTTAGAACCCTGGATGTAGAATTGAAGACTGTAAAAGATATTTTGTATCAGGTAAATTAATCTATGGTAAAAATGTATATTTCTAACTTTATTTAATCAATATTACTAATAATATATTGCTTTGATAGAATATTTATTTTTGGAGTTTAAAACAAACCAAAAATTTTATTCCATCCTTAAAATGAAGTATGACATTTTTAGCTAAAGTTATTTATTCAAAACCTTGGCATATAATCAATGCTCACTATCTTTTTTCAATGAAGGAATGGGAGGCAGGTTGAGTTAGTCACTAACATATATGTTACCCTAGGCTTTTCTTTTTTTAAAAAATTTTGCCACACTATGGCACAGAAGAGACACAAAGAGAGCCAAAAAAGAGAGGAAAAGTATGAAATCAGCCCCCATGGGGGATGGCCACACCATAGTCATGTCTCCAGTCCCCTGTTGGGATTTTGGACATGCAAGCACACATACCCATCATGTTTTACAGACCCCCACTCGAGGACTCGAACCACTTGGTTGGCCATGTAAGATTCAGCACCTTAACCAAACCACCTGCTGTCCCACTTTAGGCATTTTTATGTTAAAGCACAAGCTAAATAGCTTTGAAAGTATAAGACACTTAGATGAATGTTTTATAATTTCTTTTAATTTTGTCATACTATATGTACCTGTATTTAAAAACTATTTTTGTCTTTGACAAATTTAGCTGTCATTTATGCAGTTAAAATTAGAGAAATTCATTGGGAATAATGGACCTTGTGCTTAAATAGGCTACTTCCTTTTGTTTTTTTTTGTTTTGTTTTGTTTTGTTTTGTTTTTTTGAGAGTTTTTTTCGCTATAGGGTGCGTGCGCTCGCCAGACAGACAGAGAGAGACATAGAGACATAAAGCAAGAAATCACCCCCCCCCGGGGGGGATGGTCACGCCGCAATCCCTTCTCCTCCATTCTCCTCTTGGGATCTTGGACACGCACGCACACGCGCCCAGCGTGAGTTCTAAGCCACCGGGTCCAGGACACGGACTGCAGTCGACTACGTGGAAATCCAGTGACATAGCCATTACGCTAACTGCTGGTTCCCTCCTCCTTTTGCTTTTGAAAGAATTATTTAATTTTATTTATTATTATAATAATTTTAAAATTTGCTATAGGGCATGAATGCTCACCAGAGAGAGAGAGAGAAAGTGAGAAAGCAAGCTTTCAGATCCAGGGACTCAAACTGTACCTGGCCAGGTGGAAGTCCACCACTTTAACCACCACATCATCTGCTGGCCTCTTAATGGCTTTTTTATAGGGCTTCTATACTTAATTAAGCTTTTAGACTTTTCTCCCCAATACTATGGGACCAAATACTTAATGGAAATATACTTTTAGGTTGAAGAAGAGCATGAAAAAGCCAAGAGTCAACTTTCTTTAGAACAGAGTTTCCGAATAATAAAAGATGAGATTCTGACCAGTCTCCTTCGTGAACAAGAGGAGCTAGAAATGACTCAAAAGAAAACAAATTCAGAGGTAATTTCTTTATGAATTTTCAGCTATGCATGTTTATATATTTGTATGTGTATATATTTCAAAATCAACTTTATGTATCATGGAAAACATAGATTTTTTAAGAGAGATTTATTATTATTTATACATTCAGTTGCTACATATCATTTAGCTTGTATAGAGAATTTACTGAATAACAAATATACCTCAGACAGTCTAGTTGAGAATACTACACACATCATCATCATCAACAGGTAATAAATCACTTGTGTCCCACCAATGTTTTACCTCTCTTATTTTTTCTCCCTAATTTTCTTTCCTACACTCTTCCCCTCTTCCACCCTCCTTCCACACTGTCTCCAATGTCCATAAGTATTTTCACTGCTTTTATGTCCTCCAATCTAAGTCATGTATGTACATACATGTTTTTGGCAGACGGTGGAGGCATTTAGCCATGTTTCTAATTCAACTCCAGTTGTCTGTGACAGTCAAGTAGTGACATTCACAATAGCCTCATCAAAGGAGAGGCTTTTAATAGTTACCATAGTAGTTGATGATCTCATAATTTGAAAACCCTTGCTACTAACAGTAGATAGTCTTGGCTTTGGCAGTCATTTTACCTGCTTTAAAATTTTTATTTTTTTAAGAGATTTTTGCTATAGTGTGCATGTACTCACTGGAGAGACAGAGAGACCAAGAGCAGGAAATCACCCTCCAGAAGGATGGCCATGCTATTCCTTCTTCATTCTCTTCTTGGAATCTTGGGCATGCACACACTTGCACTAGCATGACTTTTAAATCACTGGGTCTGGGACTCGAATAGGGGTCAACACATGGCATTCCAGTGACATAACCACTATGCCATCTGATGTTCCCTATTTTTTTTTTAATTGTCAAAGGGCCTGTATGCTAGTAAACGAAATGGGGGCAGGGTGAAAGCACTTCCCAGTGAGGAGTGGTCATACTGCAATTCCTTCTCTACTTCTCCTTCCATCAGGAATGTGGGTGCACACAAACATGCCCAGTATGTTTTCCAAGCTACTAAGCCAGGATTCCAACCACAGTCAGCCATCTATCTGGAATCTGTCTCCCTTTAACCACTAGGCTATGGGGTTGGCACTCACACCCTTGATATGTTAATGGACAGGATACTTCTGCTGATTGGGAAGGAGGAGAACAGATAGTTGAGACATCAATTTTGGATATCATTCTCACTTTTTTGAGTTGAAAGAATTTTGCTATAGGGTGTGCGTGCTTACAGACAGAAAACAAGAAATCACCTCCCAGGTGGGATGGCTACACTACAATCCCTTCTCCTTCATTATCCTCTTGAGACTTGGGGCATGCACACACATGAATTTGGCATGAGTTTCAACCCACTGGGTCCAGGATTTGAACTAGCCAAATGGGAGTTCAACCCCTAAACCACGATGTCACCTGTCGGGCTCTTTTCTCTTCACTTTTGAGAATAACAGTTGTGGGCCACCAGGTGACATAGTGGTTAAGGTGCTGGACTCCCAATGGCTAACCATGGTTCAACTCCTGGACCCAGCAGCTTGAGAATGGATTGCAGCATGGCTATCCCTCATGGGGGGTAAGTTCTCACTTTCTGTCTCTCTGTCTCTGTCTCTCTGGTTAACACATGCTCCCTATAGCAAAAAAAATCTCAAAAAAAAAGAAAGTAAGAACAACAGTTTGCTCCAAGTAGCATTCAATTTCAGTACAAAGAGATTTTTTATAGAATGACCTATCATAATGTATGCTTGTTGATAATTTATCACCAAGTATTTTGTTCCAAGTAAAATAGGACACTATACTTAACCATATTTCACATTTATTACTGCTTCAAACATTATGAAATGGAAACAAAAGTTACTGCGACAGCGAGTGACCTCGTGAAATAGAGCATGTACACTCACCTGGGGGAGAGAGAGAGAGAAAGAAGTGACAAATCTCCCCCTAGGGGGGAATAGCCACACCTTAGTCCCTTCTCTTCCATTTTCCTCTTGGGATTTTGGTCGTGCATTCCCACACAGCTAGTGTGTGTTTATCCTGCCAGTTTGGAATTTGAATTGGGCAGTTGGCCATGTACAGTCCAGCCCCCTCAACTACCATGCCACCTGGCTGACCCTCTCTTGATTTTCCAAGATCTGGCTTTTACTGTTTTGAAATGTAAGCCTTTTTGTACTCACAGTATATGTTTACACTGTAGAAGTAACTGGTTTGCTAGAAGGGCACTGGAGGTAGATTCAAAAGCCTGGGGAGTGGCTGGCAGGTGGTGTAGCAGTTGGGGCACTGGATGCCCACATGACTGAGTGCGGTTTGTGTCCTGGACCTGGTGACTTGCTGTCTCTCTCACTCTCTCTGGTCTAATTGAAGAGTAATAATAATGAATAAAATGAAATAATAAACAATTCTTAAATATTTTAAAAGCCTAGAAGAAATACTGCATGGTGTTTATATTTTTAATGTATTCTTTTTAAAATTGTGATAACTAACTGAGTTTATTGATGTATGTAGAAATACTTAGTGAAATCCCTAAATTTAGTATTTATCAGTAAATGTAATTAGTATAACTAACTATAAAAATATTAGAAGCTAGTCAGAGATGTCATAGTTAAAGTGGCTAGATCTCACATGGCTGACTGCATGGTTTGAGTCTAAGTCTCTGATCCAGCAGCTTGAAAGCCATGCTGGGTGTGTGTGTGTGTGTGTGTGTGTGTGTGTGTGTGTGTGTGTGTCTAAAATCTCAAAAAGAGGAATGGAGGAGAAAGGACTGGGCGATAGAATATCTTCTATGGGATTCTCTCTCTGCTCTCCTTGAGGGGAGACAACATCGTCTAGCAAAAAAAATAATAAAGTGGCATATTTATGGAAGGTTCTAAGGAAAAAGAAACTTAGAACTTTGAGAAATTTTATCTGTCCAAATATATGCAGATTTAAGGCTCTTAATATAATTGAACATCCCTAATCTGAAAATTCCCAAATTCAGAACTTTTTGAGCACCAACACAACATGAGCAGAAAATTTCACACCTGGCCTCTAGTGATAGGTTGCAGTTAGAACACCACAATGCAGAAGTGGGATATAAAATTATCTTCAGGCTATGTGTATAAAGTGTATGTGAAAAGTAAGTCAATTTTGTGTTTAGGTTTGGGTCCTTTCCCCAAGCTATCTCCTTATGTATATGCAAATATTCTAAAATTAGAAAGGGTAACACTTCTGGTCTCAAGCATTTTGGAAAAAGGATAGTCAACCGGTATGACACAGCCACATACGTTCACTACAGAATGTTAACCAAACTTTTAAATGAAGTCAAATTTACTCATCTTTCAATCTCTTATTTTAGGCCTCTGGTTTTACGTCCCTGTGTTCACCAAAGAGAGACACAGAGGAAGTGAGAAATCACCCCCTAGGGAGATGGCCACGCTGCCATCCCTTCTCCTCCCAGGATCTCGCCTATACAAGCACACACACCCTGTGTGGTTTTCAAGCCACTAGGTGTAGGACTTGAATTGGCAACTCAGAGTTGTCAATGTGGAATCCAGTCTTCTTAACCTTTACACCACCTGCTAGCCTTGGTTTTGTTGAGATACTTAAACATTCTCTCATGGTTTCCTTTTTATATTTATAGATTCATTGTCTTCAATTAAATTTTTGAAGTTTGGGGAATTTGTGCTTCTATAAGATTTGAGTTCTGTGTCCAAATTCATTTCCAGTTAAATATCTGCTATTGTAACACACGTATAAATGTACAGTTTATTCCTTTATGTTTTTCACTTCAGAGGAAATCATAGTATAGCATATTTTTGAATACTAGCCAAAAAGTCTTCTTTGTTTTATTTAGGTTTCTGAAAGTTATAGAACAGAAAAATATCTGCGGGGAGAAAATCACATATTGCAGGATGAAATTGCTGAACTAAGAGTGGAAATAGATAGAATACAACATCTGAACCAAGAAAAGGAAAAGAAATATGTCGAGGACATTCAAATTCTAAAAGAAAAGATTCATGATCTTCAAAAGACAATAAAATGGAATGAGGCAACATTAAGGAAAACAATATCCCAGCATAGTGGAGAGCTTAATGTTCTAACAACTCAGAATACAATGTTAAATTCTGAACTGGAGAATGAAAAGCAAAGCAAGGAAAGACTAGAAGCAGAAGTGGAATCCTACCATTCTAGACTGGCTGCTGCTATACATGATCGTGATCAAAATGAAAAATCAAAAGGAGACCTAGAATTTGCTTTCCAGAGAGCAAGAGATGAGTGGTTTTGCTTACAAGACAAAATGAATTTAGAAATGTCTCACTTGAAAGCAAAAAATGAGAGTCTTTCTCAACAGCTTTCTGAAACGGAAAGTAAACTCAATAGCCTACAAACTGAACTCCACCACGTGAGAGAAGAAACTCTCAGAGAAAAGACTTTGGCTTTAGAGCAAGTAGAGAGAAACCTAAGCCAAACACAGGGTCAAGTGAAGGAAATTGAACTCAAATATCAAAATAAAATGAATAAACACATGGCAAAAACAAAGTCTCTACAGGAAATATTATGTCGACTACAAAGTGAAAATATGTTGCTTCGACAGCAATTGGAAAATGCTCAAACTGAAGCTGACGCTAAAGCAAGGACAATGGATATGGAGGATCGGCTTTGTGAAATTGTGAAAAACCTTCAAGTTCAGAGTGAAAAACAAAGCCTTATGATGGAAAAGAGAAATAAGGAGTTACTCAGTGAATTTGATCATTTCAAAGAAAGACTGCATCAACATGAAAATGAAAGAGCAGAAAGAAATAAGGAGTTAGTCACTGAACTTAATCATTTGAAGGAAAGACTGCATCAGTGTGAAACTGAGAGAGCAGAAATAGATGAGTTAGTCACTGAGCGTAATCATTTAAAGGAAAGACTGTGTCAATATGAAAATGAGAGAGCAGAAATACATGAGTTAGTCACTCTGCATAATCATTTAAAGGAAAGACTGCGTCAGTGTGAAAATGAGAGAGCAGAAATAGATGAGTTAGTTACTCTGCGTAATCATTTAAGAGAAAGACTGCGTCAATATGAAAATGAGAGAACAGCAGAAAGAAATAAGGAGTTAGTCACTGAACGTAATCATTTAAAGGAAAGACTGCGTCAATATGAAAAAGAGAGAGCAGAAATGCATGAGTTAGCCACTGCATGTAATCATTTAAAAGAAAGACTGCGTCAATATGAAAATGAGGGAGCAGAAAGAAATAAGGAGTTAGTCACTGAGCGTAATCATTTAAAGGGAAAGACTGCGTCAACATGAAAAAGAGAGAGCAGAAATATATGAGTTAGTCGCTGAGCGTAATCATTTAAAAGAAAGGCTGTGTCAATATGAAAATGAGAGAGTGGGAAGAGAGTAAAGTATCAAAATTTAAACTGATATTTGATTATGGCTCTAGTTGAATGTGTATGTGTGTGTGTGTATATATATATATATATATATATGTATATATTTATGTATGTTTGTGTGTATATGTGCATATGTATATAAGTATATGTTAGAGCCAGCAGGGCATGGTGGTTAAGGCAGTGGACTCCCACATGGACAATTGTGGTTTGAGTCATGAACTTAGCAACTTGCTTTCTCATTTTCTCTCTCTGTCTCTCTTGCATGTGCACACTCCCAGTAGAAAAATAATGTTTAGAGAGATTTTTGCTATAGGGTGCATGTGCTTGCCAGAGAGACAGACAGAGAGCAAGAAATCACCCCTTGGAGGGAATAATCGCACCACAATCCCTTCTCCTCCACTCCCCTTTCAGGATCTTGAGCACACATGCATACTCACCTGGCATGAGTTATAAGCTACTGGGTCCAATACTCAAACTGGGTGGACTATGTAGAAGTGCAGTGACATAACCATATGCCATCTGCTGGTCCCTCACCTCTGTAGCAAATTTAAAAATCAATTATAATGATAAATAAAATGAAATAATTAATTTTTTAAAAAATAGGTAATAATGTATTTGCCATATTAGCTTAGAAACATACCTTGTTTTAGTTAATAATAGGTTAAGTTATAAGATGTTAATAGACTGATAATCATAATGTAGGCATATACTGCTGATATAATTTTAATATCTTTATGTTGCAACCTTTTATGGCCATGATGAAGCAGATAAATAAACACATTCACACAGAAAATCAGGGTTTCTCTTTTCATTATGTTTCTTTTTGTTTAGTTTGCTATAGGGCACATGGGGCTTGCTGGAATCAGAAAAAGAGAAGGATACTGAGAAATTATGCCCCAAGGGGGATGACCACACCATGGTCCCATTTTCTCCATTGTCCTCTAGGGATTGATGCATGCATGTACATGTCCCCAGCATGTTTATCAAGGCTTTGAGACTGGGACTCAAACTGTGTAGTTGGCCATATAGGATCCAGGGCCTTAAACTCTACACCACTTAGTGACCCCAAAAATGAGAATTTTGAGATGAAGATTCAGTTGGGTGGTTACACAGTTCATTATGCGTTTCCAAAATGAATTAAGTGGTGGTTGCTATATCTCATAATGCTTCTTATTTCAGTACCTTTTTAAAAATATAAATATATATTTACACGGTGTAATTTTCTTCTGCTATTAATATTTTGTACTCTTATTTATACCTTCAATTATTACACATTATTTAGTTTTTACAGAGGTTTTATCCAACCCGATATACACCACACAGCAAGTGAGTTGAGAATACTATACATGACATCACCAACAGGCAGCAAACCATATCTGTGTCCCACAAAGCTCTTCTCCACTTTTTCCTGTTTCCCATCCTGCACCCTTCCCCTCTCCTACTCTTCTTCCATTTTTTCCCCAGTGTCCATAAAAATTTTCAATACTTCTAGGTCCTCCAGTCTTTCAGTCTCTACCATGGACAGTTGGTATATGTTTACTGAGACATACAATGTCTCTATTTCATAGCCTGACTTCCTTCACTCAGCAATTAATCTTTCATGTTCATTCACTTTCTATAAAATGTTATAATTTTACATCAATTTGAACAGAAATATTTTTATCTCAGATTATGTATTCTTTTTTTTTTTTTTCAGACAGGAGTTTGCTGTTGCCATCTTCCTGCCTCAGCCTCTCGGCTAAGACTATAGGCACACATCACTGTGCCCAGTTCTTTTTTCAGACAGGCTCTCACTGTGTTTCCCAGGCCAGGCTTGAGCTGCCTCAGTTTCCCTGAGTTGCTAAGACTGCAGGCACCCATCGCTGTGCCCAGTCTTTAGGTTGGGCCTTGAATTGAACCCAGGCCTTTCGTTGTTCCAGCCTGAGTCTATAGCATCTTAGTGTCCCATGACACCTTAGCCGAGCCTCAAATTATATGCACTGATGACCTCAAAATTCTTTAATGGCATCTCCATCCTGTTAAATCATAATATGAGGCAAAAGTAGATGACTTTAGCAAAACTTTTTACTTAGTTTTCCTGCTAGTATTTATAATTTAAACATTTTTTACAAATACTTTATTCATTTAATTTACTCATGGCTCAATTGCTATCACTTCGATATTACTTTGTCCAGCACAAAGATAGTTAGATATCTGTGATTTATTAATGATTTCCATTTGCAACCTAATGCGGGAGCTTGCAGAGTTCATGCACAGGAGGAACTAGTGAGTGCTGGGAAGAGAAGCAGGAGCTGAGGTCAGGGAAGGAAGTGGAGGCAGGGTTACCTACAGACTACCCTGAAGACTGGTGGAATAGAACATTTATTCTGGGATGGGGATCTTTTGGGAGGATTCCTGAGCAGAAAATTGAGTATGTGAGGATCTCTGAAGTTAATTTGAAACCTCTCATTAAAAAGATGCAAAATGCTAACCAGAGTATACCATCACCAGCCCCACCCCCATATTAATTTCTTCCTGAGAGTTCAGGGGTTGTTACGCCTTACAAATTATCAGAGGAGGGCTGTTCTCCTGTCTGAATAACCCAGTATTGACTAGGCAGTAAGATACCCCCTGACCTGTGCCCTGAACTGAATCCAGTAATAAACAGGGACGGATGCACATGAGGAAAAGAAGGAGAGAGGAGATGTTTTTCAGTGTATACGTTAGAGTAACAAACACGTTACAAACATAATTGAGTAACAAGATGGTTTATAAAATCAGTAACAGAATTATCAGGTAGTAGTAATGTTAGGATGAGTTAGTATAGGCCGAGTTAGCATAATCACCGCCATGTCAGGGCTTCAAGGATGGGGCCCAAGGACCCCAGGAAGTCATAAATAAACAAAGGACAGGAACTCATGAATAATCAGAGGATGGGCAGGCCTGGTGGCACCAGGACAAGGTTTATCTAACTTTAACTGAGATTTCTAATCTAGACTCAAGCAGGCAGTAACAACTAGACCCTAACTTCACATACCCCTCTCTTGTGTGCTGCATACTATGGAAAGTTACTGACAATATATCCTGTATTGCCCTCCTTAGCTATAAAAGGCCCCTCTAAACTAGGTTCGGGGTCCTTGTTGCAACCCGCTGCTTTGGGCAGAAACTCAGACCCCAGCTAGCTGGAAAAATAAATGCCTCTTATACAGTTATGTTGTCGTTGTCTTCTCTGGTCCGCTACTAGTTAGATTGATCTTTGAACCCTAACATTTGGGGACTCGTCAAGAATTGATCAACTTGGTGACAGCCAGATTAGACATGACAGAGAAGGCTTGGCACATTGCCATGAAAGGAGGATTAATCACTTCCATCTGGGACTTGCAGGAGGCCTTAGAGCCTATTCTCAGACATGTCCTGTTCGGGAAAGAAGAGTTGGCCGCCTCCGTTTGGGACTTGCAGGGGACCTTAGAGCCTGTTCCCAAACTTGTCTTGTTCTGGAAGAGAATTCTCTGTGGAGGAACTGGGTCAGCCATCCTGGACGCTCCACTTAAAGTCGAGGGAGACGTCCCTGATAACTGGAAGATCAATGAACATCCGCATTGGACACCGTTTGGTCTGACATTTGATAAGGATCCTATACACACTGGTGTGAGTCCTGTGCGTGTGGTGGAATTGACCAGCTGGTGTGTGTGGTCGTTCCCTGTGCATATTTGTTGGTTCACGGGGATGATTGCGATTCTGTGTCTCTTTCTGTTGTGGCCTCTGTTTCTCCTTTTTCCTGTCATGGGCCAAACCCAAGTAACTCCTAAGTTTGATCTTAGACCATTTTACAGAAGTCTGGAAGAAAGCCCACAATTATGGACTTAAGGTAAGGAAAGGTACATTTAATACCTTTTGTTCTTCAGAATGGCCGACCTTTAATGTAGGATGGCCGCCACAGGGGACTTTTTCACTAAAAGTCATCAGGTGAGTCCGAGAGGTTATCAACAAGCCTGGCCTTCAGGGTCACCCAGATCAGCTC
The DNA here is from genome assembly GCA_000181375.1 of Tupaia belangeri. Taxonomy (NCBI): domain Eukaryota; kingdom Metazoa; phylum Chordata; class Mammalia; order Scandentia; family Tupaiidae; genus Tupaia; species Tupaia belangeri. Next base: position 18,743 of record AAPY01746049.1, read on the forward strand.
CCATATATTATAGAATATCCTCCTTCCTGGCTCAGGCCTTTTTTATCAGGAAAGGACGAAGATCATCCAAAAATACTAACTGTGAAGAGTACCCACCCCTCCGAGCTGGGGGAAACGGCAAAAGACCATTAAAAAAAAAAAAAAAAAAGTCTTTCAAGAGGACTCTAGAATTACTCTTCATTGGCAGATCTAGATTCAGAACCCTATCCACCAACTTATGTTGCAGTAGCACCTCAGGCTCAGGCAGAGGCAGCCACCCAGCATAAGGCAGAACCTTTTCCACAGCCTCAACAGTTGCCACACTCTACCGTAGGGCCATCAGCACCCCCGCATTGGTGCAAAGGCCCTCTGGAGGACTTAGATCAAGGAGGTCCCGAGAAGATAAAGAGCCCACATCCTCTGGGCGAGCACCCATCCTCCCTGTCTGAGCCCTAGGGGGCTCTGTAAGAGGAACATACATATCAGTATTGGCCCTTCTCTAGTAGTGATTTTTACAACTGGAGAACCCAAAATCCTTCTTTCTCTGAAGATCTGTGGAGACTCACCGATCTCTTTGAGTCCATATTGTATATCCACAACCCCACTTGGGATGACTGCCAACAACTTCTCAAAACCTTGTTCACCACCGAAGAGTGAGAATGGATCCTCACCGAGGCTTGAAAGTATGTACCTGGCAATGACGGTGGTGCAACCACCTTACCAAGACTGATCGATGAGGGATTTCCACTCATCAGACACAACTGAGATTTTGGGAACACAAAAGGCAGGGAGAGTCGCCGAGTCTATCGCCAGACTCTTATGTCAGGTCTCTGAGGGGCTACTAGGCGTCCCACCAATTTGGCAAAGGTAAAAGCAATAATTCAGGGAGAAAATGAAAGCCTGGCTGCATTTTAGAACTTCTCTATAGTGCCTATAGGCAATTCACCCCCCTAGACCCCCCAGCTGAAGAGAATCAATCTGCTATTATCATGTCCTTTATTAATCAGGCAGCGCCGGATATCAGAAAAAAATTGTATAAACAAGAGGGCCTTGGGGACATGACTATTAGAGATCTCATGAGAGTAGCAGATAGTTTTTAATACCCGAGAAACTCCAGAAGAACGAGAGGATAGGCTACGGAAAGAGGATCAAGAATTACAATAAAGAGTTAGAAAAGAAGATAGAAAATTTCATCAGAAACAGAACGAGCAGATGGCTAAAATCCTCCTAGCTAGAATTAAAGGGTAAAAGAATCCACGGGGTCCCCAGAACAAGGGGACGCATCCTAAAGTGGACATAAATCAATGTGCCTGTTGTAAAAAGTATGGGCACTAGAAAAAAAGGACGGTCCCGACATAGCCGGACAGGGTTTGGCAACACAAGGGACCCTCAAGTCTTGGCTGGACCAGACAGTGACTAGGGGAGATGGGACTCAGAGCCCCTCCCCGAGTCTTAGGTAACCGCATCTGTGGAGGGGAAACACGTGGACTATATGGTAGACACAGGAGCTCAAAATTCAGTTCTCAATACCCCTTCCCTGCCTCTCTCAGACAAGACTAGCATTGTTCAAGGTGCCACCGGGTCTAAGACTTACTGATGGACAACAGAGCGCCTAGTGGATTTGGGTCGACATCGGGTCACCCACTCCTTCCTGGTTATTCCAGAGTGCCCTTCACCCCTGCTGAGATGCAATTTATTGACCAAAGTACAGGCACAAATCCACTTCTATCCCGAGGGCATTAATGTCACCGTTAATATAGGGCATCCCCTTCACGTCCTAACTCTGGCTTTGGCAGATGAACATTGCCTGTATGGCCAGCCAAAATCAGGACCACAGGGAAACCATTTATGGCCTACGGCACTTGATCCTTGGGTTCAGAGGTTTCCTCAAGCCTGGGCGGAAGTATCAGGAATAGGTTTCATGGCCCATCAGGCCCCTGAAATAGTCGAACTTAAATCCTCAGTTCAGCATATCTGAGTCGGCCAGTACCCCATGATGGCAGAAGGAAGACAAGGGATTGCTCCACACATCAATCGCCTGTTGCAGGCAGGCATCCTTAGACCTTGTCACTCAAACTGGAACACTCCATTGCTCCCAGTAAATAAACCAGGGGGAAACAATTTCAGGCCTGTTCAAGACCTATGAGAGGTTAACAGAAGGACTTATGCTCCTTTTGTCAACGTCATGACTCCATAACACTTTTCCAATATGTTGATGACCTCCTCCTAGCCACCTCTTCTGAAGTAAAATGTAAAAGCTACAGAGGACCTCTTGCAGGCACTAGGCCCACTAGGCTATCGTGCCAGTGCTAAGAGCCCAATTGTAAACAGACTGTGCATATTGGATATAGACTCATGAGAAAAGAGATGGCTGACAGAAGCTATGAAAGAAACTGTTTTGAGACTACCAGTCCCTGCTTCAGCCAGGGAAGTTCGAGAGTTCCTGGGCACTGTGGGCTACTGCCAGCTGGGGATACAAGGTTGTGAGGAATTACCTAAAACTTTGTATGAGGCCACTAAAGAAAAAACGCCCAGGACATAGGGGCCTGAACAACAGTTAGCCTTTGAGACCCAGGGACTCCCTCCTTGAGGCCCCGGCATTAGCCTTGCCAGACCCTTTTAAGCTTTTCACTCTTCATGTGGCTGAAAAAGGGGGAATTGCAAAAGGGGTGCTCATGCAGCAGCTGGGGCCTTGGAAATGTCCAGTGGCTTACCTGTCAAAGAGACTGGGTCTTGTAGTGGCTCTGTGGCCCCATTTTCTGAGCATCATAGCCGCTGTGGCAATGTTGGTTAGGGATGCAGATAAACTGACGTTCGGGCAACACCTCAAAGTAATAACTCCCCATGCTGTTGAGGGTATCCCCCCAGGGCAATGGATGTCCAACCTGCAGTTGACTCATTGTCAAGGACTGCTCCTAGATGTCCTGTGAGTCATTGTTTCAGAGCCCACCTCCTTGAATCTGGCCACGTTGCTGCCTAATCCAGATTTGGATAAACCGGTACATGACTGCCAAGAAATCCTAGCAGAGATCTTCCACGTACGACATGACCTCCAGGACTTGGCCTTGCCAAACAGCAAGGTAATCTGGTATACTGATGGGAGTAGTTTTATGCAGGATGGAATACATAAGGCAGGAGCAGCAGAGATAGACCAGGGCAGGAACTTAATTTGGAGCTCCTCCTTGCCAGCGGGAACCTCCACCCAGAAGGCTGAACTGATTGCCCTGGCAGAAGCTATCGAACGAGCAGAAGGAAAGCGTGCCATCATTTACACGGACAGCAGTTATGCTTTTGGGACTGTCCATATCCACGGTGCAATCTATCGGGAGAGGGCTTTGTTACTGTGGATGGAGGAAAGGTACACAATCTTCCCAAAATCCAGTGGTTATTAGCGGCAGTGTAAAAACCCTGAGCAATTGCAATAGTGCATGTTCCAGGCCACCAAGCCGCCAAGACCCCTGAAGCTGTTGGCAATAATCTGGCCGATGAAGCAGCGAAACAAGTCACTACCACATCTGTAGCTCTCACCCTGTCTCTCAACCTGCTAATACCAGAGCTTCCAGGTCGACTTCTACGCCCCGACTACTCCTCCAGTGACCAGGAATGAATGGAGAACAACGGGTTGGGAAAGGACACACACACACACACACAAAGTCTAATCTTGCTGGAGGTGCTGGGACTCTCTTATATGGCAGATCTCCATTCACCTACTCATTTTAGTGAAAAGAAATTACTTCAGCTCCTGCAGTCAGCACAATTACGGTTTCCCAACCAAAGAAGACACATTCATCACCTCATAGACTGCTGCCAAGAGTGCCAGGCTATGAAACCGAGCTGATGGGGGCCACTCCACACAGGTATGTGGTTCCGGGGGAGGGCTCCGGGACAAGACTGGGAAATGGACTTTGCAGAGGTAAAACTGGGAAAATATGGGTACAAATATCTTCTGGTTATGGTTGATCCATTCTCGGGGTGGGTGGAGGCTTTCCCCACAAAATGAGAAATGGCCCAAATAGTCGCAAAGACCCTATTAGAGGAAATCATACCCCATTATGGGGTTCCCAAAACACTCAGCTCAGACAATGGCCCGTCTTTCATCAGTAAGTCCTACAGGGACTAGCCTAGGCTGTGGGAACTGATTGGAAGTTACATTGTAAATACAACCCACAGAGTTCTGAGTAAAGAGAGAGAATAAACAGAACATTAAAGGAGACCTTGTCTAAATTAGCCCTTGAGACTGGCGGAGACTGGGTGACCCTCCTACCTTTTGCCATGTTCCAAGTTCGTAACTCCCCTTATGTCCATGGAGTGACCCCATTTAAAATCATGTATGGGGCACCACTCCTTATACGCATTCGTAACCTTCCAATGTTGACACCTGAAGGGATTGTAGATTATAAAACTAGCCTAAAAGCCCTTCAGCAGGTAGAAGAAACAATTTGGCCTTTAGTCCAAGCACTCCATGAGGCTAGGGACCCTACAGACCTGGAACGTGGTATAGTCCCGGGAGATTTGGTCTAAATAAAAAGACACAGGACACACACTTTGGAATGAATATGGCAAGGAACTTATATGGCTCTTTTGGTTACCCCTACTGCTTTAAGGGTGGACGGAATCGGGCCGTGGATTCACCATTCACACGTGTGTCTAGCCTCATTGCCTGAAGACATGCAAGCTGAAAAGGAGTGGCCCATGCGACACCACCTGCACAATCCCCTAAAACTCTGGATATCCATATCTTTGGACCAACCCCTGCCTCCTTCTCAACAGGACAATGATAAAAATGCTGACCACTCTGGAATAGTTCATGAGTATATGGCTAAAGTCAGGGAAGGACTAGCAAAAAGAAAAATAGAGTGAGGAGCTAATAAAGGTTGGTTTGAAACTTGCTTTAATAAATCCCCTTGAATGACAACCCTGATGTCCACCCTGTTAGCCCCCTGCTTTTTTTACTTTGTCTACTCAACTTTGGCCTGTGTGTCATAAACAAAATAATACAGTTTATAAATCGCCTGAATGTTGTTCAGTTTATAGTCTTGAGACAAAGCTATGCCCAATTTACCAAGGACAAAAGTACTATTCCTTAAACGTTTAATCTAATGCTCTTCTTCTATAAATTGCTTAACAGTACCAATGAGAATGATTCTTCATTATGTACAACTAGAGGGGGGAATGTTAGGCCAAGTTCGCATATGTTAGGCCAAATTAGTATAGGCCAAGTTAGCATATGTTAGGATGAGTTAGCATATGTATAAACAGAGGACAGAAACTCATAAATAAGCAGAGGTTGGGCTGGCCTGGTGGTGCCAGGACAAGGTTCACCTAACTTTAACTGAGATTTCTTACCTAGACTCAAGCAGGCAGTAACAACTGGACCCTAACTTCACATACCCTCTCCCTTGTGTGCTGCATACTATGGAAAGTTACTGACAGTATATCCTGTATTGCCCTCCTAAGCCATAAAAGGCCCTTCTAAACTAGGTTCAGGGTTCTTGTTGCAACCTGCTGTTTCAGGCAGAAACTCAGTCCCCAGCTAGCTGGAAAAATAAATGCCTCTTATGCAGTTGCATTGCCATTATCTTCTCTGCACCACTATTAATTAGATTCATCTTTGAACCCTAATAGTAAAACAGCTTCAACAAAAACTGACTGATGCTCTCTAAAAACAATCTATGCTGGAGGCTGCACTGGAGCTTACATCACGTAATCACATTAATTTAGAAGATAAATTCCAGGATTTAAAGAAGAAAGTAAGTCAAATGAGAAGTCAAGTACGTTTAAAATTTAACATGTTAACTGTTCATCTATAGCTGGTTGGATAATGAAGTGTTTCAGGATACTCATTTCAGGAGACAACCTTCTTTTATATTTTTGTTATAATCACGGTGCTGTGCTTTCCATGTTTTTGGCTTCTATTCATCTAACTTCAATTATTCAGATTAGGATCATAATTTCTCCTTCTTGAAGCTTTCTCTGGCTGTTATGTTTAACTTCCCTTCTCTTTTCAGCACTTGTCTAGTGTGTGCAGAACAGTTGAACAATTTTACATTGCTTTTGTTTTGTCATGAGAGATAATCTTAGTCTAAGTATACATTTGCTTAAGGAGGGAGTAATATCTGATGTGCATGTCACCTACATTTCTGTGAATTGAAAATATTTTTAGCTTAACCAATCATTAAGATAAAATTAACTACTCTATACCATGCCAATAATTTCCTCCTTGAGATATTAAAATAATAAAACTCTTTTTCCATATTTGAAGCAGTTAAAATTGGAGGGGAATTGTAAAATCAAATGTTCATGTTTTTGTCAGTATGGAAAGGGGAAAAAAGCTAAATTTGCCTCCCTTTATTATGTAGCCAGGAGTGGGTTTTGTATAGATATGTAATACTTTTCTACCAGAAAGTCCTGGCTTCAGCTGAGACAACATGCTAACATATATCATCTCTTCAGAGTGCTGCTAATGCACAGCCTGACCTAAGTGGTTGCTGGGAAGGAACCTGTTCGGGAACTTTGATTGAGCAAAAGAAAGCACTGTTTCCAGGTCCAGGCATCAGGTCACCTGCAATGGTCATGTAAGTTATGCGCCATTCAATGCTGTGTGTGACTCAGTATGGGACCCCGCACCCTGAGTAGTACAGAGAGAAAGTAAGCTGCCCCCGGATTGAAGTGGAGAGTGGTGGCATTGGCTGGTGGGACAGTGAAAAGTCTCTGAAGCACTGGGGTGAACTCTGGGCCTTGCTTCTCTCTTGCTGCCACTTCACACAATGGTGTGAAGATGAGTCAGTGCGATGTCTAGTGGCATGCCACCTACCTAAAGCACTGGATTTTATTGGAATGTAAAACACAGTAGTGAGTGGCTAGCAGGAAGTGTGGTGGTGAAGGCACTGGACTCCCACAGGATTGATCATAGTTCAAGTCCTAGATTGGAGGTTTGCTTTCCTACTTTCCCTCTCTCCCCATCTCTTCCTGATGAGCTCACATGCCCTACAGAAAATGTTTTAAATAATAAATAAATAAATAAATCTTTTAAAATGTATATAACAACTATAGCAAAGTCCCATTGGTCAATCCCTGATAGTGTCTTAAAGCACAATTTAGCTGAACACTGAATAACCAAAGGTTTTCTCAGTTCAAATTTCTCTGCTCTCTCCAACAGGTTGTGTTGATCAAGCTAATACTTAATTGCAAATATTCTTATGTGAGATTAATTGAATGTTTTCACTGTGAGCTAAATGTTTACATTTCATTAAACTACATTAAATATATAGATTGTAAGTTTTGTTTGAAGTGAGATATGACAATGAGGTTGTAAGTACTTATCTCCTCTTCCAATGTGGCTTTCCTACCTCTGGTTGATTCAGTGATTCTGAAAGTTCTTCATTTGTAAGTAAAACTAGTCTAAAGAGATGAAGCAATCAGGCACAAAGAGACTAATTCTTCTACCCACTTGCAAAGCAAAACTTATAAGGAATCATGAAACTGGGGAACTAAAATAATGGACTCATTTCATTCAGTCAAATTGAGGAACTCTTACAAATATTACCCTATCACCTCAGAAGCTGAATGGCACAGTTGTATTTTCGTAAGAGAAAATTTTGCATAATTATATGCGTTTAAATGAGCAGTGCTAAAAATCACATATGATTGTCTATTTCCTGAAGACAAACAAATCAGGAATATCAAATGCATTCAAGCTAATATTAAAATGTCATTTCCTTTGATCTTTTTTACTAGGATTACTTTGAAGTAAAACATCCTAAAGTTGTCTATAAATAACAACAAAATACAGTAACAATAATGCTAACAGCAAATATTGTGTATAGCTCACTATCTGCTACTTATGCTTCTAAATACTTTTGTACATGTCCTAATTTAATCTTTCCAGTGTTCCAGTGATGTAGAAATTATTATTTTATTCATTTTACAGTTGAAGAGACAGACAAGGAAAGATACTTTGCACAAGGCAACACTGCCAGTAACTGGTGGAACTGGGCTCAAAGTATTCTGGCTTCCATGTTGATTATATCAGACTGTTCATGGATCTGCTGACTGTCAGCTAAAGCATCATGTGAATTTTTATAATCACTGGCATAGTCATGGTCATTTACATGTATTAATATTTAAAGTTGTAGTTGAGGTAGTGGTATTTGGATTACACAAAACATAAATTTTTACCATAAAGTCACTTCCTATCTTTCCCCATTAGAACAGTTTTGTAAATCAAAGTATTTATCTGATAAAATATTAATTATAAAAGGAGAATAATGTGTTTTAGGCCTAAAGAGATAGTTGGTCAACTTTTCTGTAGTGGATACTATTTTGCACTTCATGTACCATAAGATTGCTGTTGTATAACAATTAAGCTGAGGGCCTGCAGAGGGCGAAGCGGTTACATTGATGGACTCTCTTATGGCCCACCATGTTTCGAGTCCAGGACTGGTCACTTGAAAATCACACTGAGCACGTACATGTGTGACCAAGACCCGGGAGGAGAATAGAGGAGAAGGGATTGGGACACAGCTGTTTTTTTTTTTTTTTTTTGGAGGGGGTGATTTCTCACTTTCTCTCTCACTTTCTCATCCTCCCCCTCCATGAGCACATATGTCCTAAGGCAAAAACTTTTAAAACCAAGCAGAACAACTAAGCTCCACAGTTATGGCACAGAAGTAATCACAGAGAACATGCAGAGGAAGGGGTGTGGTTCTGGTCCAATAAAATTTTAGTTACAAAATGGGTGATTTGTACGAGATTTTTAGTAAAGCTTTTGTTTGCATTTTTTAATTCTTGTAGTTGCAAGAGAAGCACAGAAATAACACACAGAGGCTGTAAAATGTGCTCAGAAGATGCAATATCTCCTACAAAAGTACAATTTAAAGAAGCATACAAAATAACTTGAGTATTTATAATGAATTTAAACAGTGTAGGGTGAGAATTACATCAGATATGATAATAGACTCTGGGAAACTAGGGAAATTCTTGACTTTAAGCTATTTTAAGGAGCCAGCAGGTGGCATGGTGGTTGGGGTGCTGGACTCTCACATCATCAACCATGGATCAAGTCTGGGAACTGGTGGTTTGCTTTCTCACTTTTCCTTTCTTTCTCTATCTCAGGCTCTCTCTGGTGAATGCCTGCATCAAAATTTAAAAATAATAATTATGATGATAAATAACATTAAATGAATAAAAAATAACTATTTTGAAATGTAGATATTTTTGCATATTGTTCCTGACCTTTTCCACATTATCTACAAACATGGCTACAAAAATGGGACAGTTGCAAAATCATCTGTTTTTGAAACTTTTAAGAACTTATGTAGGTCCAGAACAATGCACTGCTCTGCAATGGTGGAGCCACTTGGCTCCTGGGGATTTGGATCTCTGATCTGAATCATGCTGGGGGTATACACTTGCATGTCTGTGATTCTGGCTGGCTACAGGGTTACAGGCCAGCTCGGGGGCTGGGAGGGGACTGTGATGTGAAAAGACCATGTCTTGAGTTCCTGTCTCTCTCTCCTTTGCTCTATTTCAGTCTGTCTTTTTTTCATGAAAGAGATAAAACAAATAACCTTTCAAAATGAATAATTACACTTAGAGAAATTATGATTTTTTAAAATTTACCTGTGAGAATAATTATTTTAAAATATACAGCTTAGGCTTGAAAATGAAAAATTTGAGTTAAAAGTTACAGCCAAAAAGCAAGCAAACAAAATTGAAGAGCTTCAGAAGAACCAGGTAAGAACAAGTTCAGTAAATTTATTTGGTAAGTTTCTGTCACACTAAAAAACTTTTTTAAAAATCGTTAGTAGTTGTATACAAGAATATTTGGGGGAACCAGCAGTTAGCTTAATGGCTATGTCGCTGGACTCCCACGTAGTCGACCGTGGTTCGCGTCCCAGACCCGGTGGCTTAAAACTCACACTGGGCGCGTGTGCGTGCGTGCCCAAGATCCCAAGAGGAGAATGGAGGAGAAGGGATTGTGGCGTGACCATCCCCCCTGGGGGGTGATTTCTCGCTTTCTGTCTCTATGTCTCTCTCTGTCTGTCTGGCGAGCACATGCACCCTATAGCAAAAAACCTCTCCAAAAAAAGAATATTTGGGACAATATAAAAAGACTCATAGCTAAAAATATTTATTGTGCTTATGTTGATACTCTTTGCTATTAGTGATACAAGTCCTCTTAACTATATAGATTTTGACTGAATTTACATAATCCATGATTTGGATGGTAAAATTTTTATGAAAATGATGGTGATTACCTGAAAACAGTATTTAATATATGCCCTCCTTTTATTTACTTATTTATTTATTTATTGATTGATTGATTGATTGATTGATGAAGAGATTTTTGTTATACGGCACATGTGCTCACTGGAGAGACAGAGATAGACAGAAAGCAAGAAATCACCCCATCGGGGGACGGCCATGCTGCAGTTTCTTCTCCTACATTCTCCTCTTTGAATTCTGGGCACTCACGCACAGGAACCTGGCATGAGTTTTAAATTGCTGGGTATGGGAATCAAACTGCAGTCAACTGTGGGAGTTCAGCGACGAAACTGCTACTGATCTGTTGGTTCCTATCTGCCACACTTTGTCCATTCATACACTGATGAACATTTGGGTTATTTTTACTTTTTGAGCAGTAATTCTGCTATGGATATTGGTGTACAACTATCTTTTGAGTACCCAATAGTATTTTATATCTTTAAAAATTTCCAAGAATTTGATTAATGAATTGATCCGGAGTTCTGAATTTCGCTTGTAATCTTAAACCCTTCAGTGAGATTTTGAGAATTAATTACTTTTAATGTTATAATTTGAATTTCTCCTCAAGAGTACATCTTAGGTTCTTATAAAAGTAGCTTTATTCTCAAAGGAATTTGTTTTTCTCTTTGTAGTTTAAAAAATAAAGGAGATGCCAGTTCCAAAGTGGAAGTGGCTGCTCCATCAGGGCCTCACAGAGTAACTAGTGCTCCTGGCACTGCAGATTCAGGGACTGATATTTTCTCACTCACCTGTATTCATCATCCTTTCAAAGGCTTAACAGTACACTCTTTGGTGTATAATCCAGCAGACCAGTTTTACCAATGAGTAGTGAACGCTATATTCATAACTATTCACTAACGAGAACAGGAGTCTCCTGTCACTTATACTTTGCTTTGGAGGAATTAAGTTCAGAAAATTGATGCCATGAAGGTGAGGACAAAAGTCTGACTCTTTTTTTTTTTCTCCCCCAAGAATAAAAGAAAAAGACCCGTCCAAAAGGCCTGGGGAAGAGTCACACCCACAAGCATTACCAGACCATTTATTCCCATTGACAACAGTATTCTTTCTACATCCTCTCCCTGGCATAGTATCTTTGAAATGTATATTAGATCCTTTACAGCATATTCTTAAATCTCTTCCCAAGACACAGATCTTCCAATCACCAATCTAAAAAGTGTGTAACCCATCTATAACCTACAAGCCCCCACTCGCTGCTCCCAAATGTCCTACCCTCGTGGGCCAGATCAATGGAAAAACTCTTTCCAAGCCTTTGTCCCTTGATTTCAAAACCAAATAAAAAGATCCCTGTATCTGAGAATCCTGAAAAAGTCATTTACCTTTCTCTGGGTCAATCACACACATTCAAATTTAGAAATAAACCACCCTGTTATTTCTGCAGAGTTGGTTATTTCTGTCTACAAGGAAGATGCTGCTAACCAACTTCATTAAATCACAATAGTGAGGTTCAACAGCTCTATTATACAGATTCACTTATCAGGGGAAATAGAGCATTTAGTTGACTGGTCTTTTCTGGTCAAATACATTAAAAAGTACTTTTTGTTGATTTCAAATAAAATAGCCCCATTTTATTAGCATACTTTTATACAAGTAACATGTTTATAAAGGAACTTTCTGTGAGTGAGAGAGCCAGGGGACATCCCCCTGACATAAATGTCAAGAATGGAAAACATTTAAGAGTATCCAAACTTAATAAACTGGTTCAAAAATAACAAAGGGCCCATCCATGGTATTGCATGTTGGCAGTCACTGCTGCTTTGTAGGCAGAGGCCACATGAGAGTCCTAGGTTCATTTCCTCATCCACCCTACAAGCTGGACACAATGATGTATGCCTTTAGTCCCACCTTCTTTGGAGGGTCAGTAGGAGAATTGTGACATGGAGATCCTAACCAAAAAAAAATATAGGGATTATTTGTATATTCCATGCAAATGCATTAGGAATATGAAAGAATTATTAGCCCCTTTGAAGTCTATTTTGAGAATTGAAAAATATGACAAAATGCAGCATTAGCCCCTATCTTTTCCAAAAGCTTCTTATCTCTTAAAACTTATGCTAGAGACTTCCTGAATGAATAGATAGTATGGATTCAATTTTGAACTGAATAATCTGGACTGAGAAAAAGAGATAGCAGTGATGGGCTTCAAGGTTCAAAATATAATTGAGTGTGCTCTGAAAGAAATTTAAGATGTTGGGACCAGCAGATGTCATGGTGGCTAAGGAGCTGGATGCCCACATGGCCAACCACAGTTCAAGATCTGGACCTGGCAGCTTGCTTTGTCACTTTCCCTCTCTCCCTCTTTCTCTGTCTCTCTCATGTCTCTCCCTGGTCAAATTTAAAAAATGATAATAAACAAAGTTAAATAAATTTTTAAGGGAAAAAAGAAAAACATATCTGTAAGATCAGATTTGTATGGAAAAGGAAATGGTTTGAAAGAAAACAAGGGCAAGCGATTGCTCATCTGACCCTTGTGGGAAAGTTTGGATTATAAAAGAAAGACAACACAGTATGTGCCTGTAAACATCTTGTGTGAGGGTGCCTCCAGAGGTTAGAGAGTACCCTACACTCCAAATAACACCAATAAGAACTAAAATGAGCATCAATAAGCCAACTTCAAAGGATGAATATGGAAGATGTACTGCTGAGTGAATCAAGTCAGGCTATGGAAGAGAGACACTGTATGTCTCCATTTAATATAATACCAACTCCCCACACTCTATGTCTAAAACTGAATGACTAGAGGATATAGAAACACAGAAAATGGTTATATCTCACACCAGATTCAGTGTGAGCAGAGGGTGGGAAAACAAGGAGTGTCTGAGGAAAAACATTAAGAAGAAAAATAGAGGGACCAGCAGTTAGTGTAATGGCTATGTCACTGGACTCCCACGTAGTCGACTGCGGTTCGAGTCCCAGACCCAGTGGCTTAAACTCACGCCAGGCGTATGTGCGTGCGTGCCCAAGATCCCAAGAGGAGAATAGAGGAGAAGGGATTGCAGCATGGCCATCCCCCCTGGGGGGTGATTTCTCACTTTCTGTCTCTCTGTCTCTCTCTGTCTGTCTGGCGAGCACATGTGCCCCATAGCAAAAACCTCTCCAAAAAAAATTAAAAAAAAAAAAAGAAAAATAGACAAGACATTTATGGGACACACAAAGAGGTTATTATCTGTTAATGATAATGTGTATAGTATTCCCAACAGGACTGCTGGGAAATGCATTCATGTTAGAATATTCACTTTACAAGCTAAATGACATATGGTATTGAATGTATAAAAGAAATTAAAATAAAATAAGTAACGACACCAAGAAGTAAGTTATGAGTGTATGCTTGAGGATTCTGTCTGTGAAAACTGAACTAGAACAAAGAGATTCGTGAACAAATGGCTTAAAAGAGGCCAGGGCTAGAAATGCAGATTAAGGAATCTGACTTGAAGCTTTGAGACTAAAGGAACTCTGGGATCATTTAAAAGAGGAATAGAAAAGGACAGGACTGAGCATCAGGGATTGCTGCATTTGGAAATGAAGTGAGATTAGAGCAGCAAGAGGACGAGAAGAGATAGAAAGTGATTACATATTGGCAGTAGATCTGTGGATGAGGAAATAGACTTGCAAATGAAACTATGCATTAAGGAATATTAGAAACAGGCTGATAGAAAAACTAATAGCCAGGAGCCAGCAGGTGGTGTGGCAGTTAAAGACAATGGACTCTGATGTGGCCAACCATGGTTCGAGTCCTGGACCCTGGCAGCCTGCTTTCTCACTTTTCCCCTCTCTCTCTGTCATTCTTTCAGTCTCTCACTCTGTCCTTCTCTGGTCAAATTAAAATATGTAAATACATAAATAAAACTAAATACAAGGGTTTTTCAAAACAATAAATAGGCAGAAGTTATGTTTTTGTATGTCAGTGAAAAGACTTAAACTTTATTTAGAGGAAAATGGTTATGGAAAGAGAAAGATTGAAACCTGTGGAGGAATGCTTACAGAGAAACAAGTATTTATCTCATCCTAATGTCATGAGGATCAAAATGTAAGGGGAGCTGGAAGGGAGTATTCAAAAAGTTGTCTTAGTAAGCTATGGTTTAACAATGTGGAATATCTTCAATTCTTGCTGAAAATAAAATAGGGCATCTTTACAAACTAAAATGTTAATATAACCACTTAAATTTTTGTTTGTTTGGCAGCTCTTAGTACTTTATTAACAGTTCATTAACTCTTAGTTTCTACTATCCAGATTTTTTAAAAGACCTTTATTTTTAACAAATAAATTTTGGTAATTTAAGTGGGAAAAGCATAAATAAATTTGAGCTGTTTTTAAAAAAGAAAGCATTCATTTTGAACACCAACCATTTCTGGTACTAAGTTTATAAACTGTATTTTATCAACCTGTATAAACACAATTAGACGTTGAACATCCATGATCTGAATATCTGAAATCTGACTCCAAATCTGAAACTTTTTCAGCACTGACACGATGCCAAATGTAGAAGTTTCCAGACATGACCTCATTGTGACAGATCACAGTCAAAATACTGCAATATGAGACCAACAGTTAGTGTAATGGCTATGTTATTGGGCTCCCATGTAGTTGACCACGGTTCGCATCCTGGACCTGGTGGCTTAAAACTCATGCCAGCCGTGTGTGTGTGCATGCCCAAGATCCCAAGAGGAGAATGGAGGAGAAGGGATTGTGGCATGGCCATCCTCCCTGCGGGGTGATTTCTGGCTTTCTGTCTCTGTCTGTCTGGTGAGTGCGCGTGCCCTATAGCAAAAACCTCTAAAAAAAACACAAAAAACAAAAAACAAAAAAACAAAACAAAACAAAAAAAACAAAAACAAAAAACACTGCAATATGAAAACACTGTATAAAATTACCCTCAGGCTATGTATATAAGGTCTATTTAAAAGAGAAATGAATTACATGTTTAGCCTTGGGTCTTATCTTCAAGAGACCTCATTATCTATATGCACATGTTCTAAAATCGGACACATTCTAACATCTGACATCTAAAACACTTTGGTTCCAAGCGTTTTGTGTAAGAGATGCTTAGCCTGAACTCCTGATAAATAACATTTTTAATACAGAAAAGAGCCTCCAGATTTTAAGAAATAATTTTCTTTAAAATGTTTTCAAAGGCTAAGGATGAAAATGAACAACTAAAGAAACTTACTGAGTTAACACAATCTCTGGAATATAATTTGGATCAAGAAATAAAAATGGTGAATTAGAAAAAAGAAATAACTGGGTAAGATTTTAACATTTCAGTTCATTTTAAACATTCATTATTTGATTTAACTATGAGTTTACTTCATTCTTCTAAGACCTAAATACAAATTCATTGTATATGAGCATTTTCATAATTAAAAACTATTTTATTTTAAAATTTACCTCAGAAGTTCATAGTACAATACAAAACTGATTTTGAATGTGGAAATATTATACTTACTCTTTAATAGTTTTGAAAATGGTACAATAATGCCTTTATAATGGCACCTACACTCTTCATCATCTCTCTTGTATTTTTATTTCTGAAGATATCTTTACTCTGGTAATTTTTTTTCTTATTTTGTCAGGGTCCTTCCCCTTCAGCATTAAAATATCTTAATATATAGAAACCCATCTTATCCCTAATATATATATATATATATTTTTTTAGTTTTGCTATCGAATGTGTGTGTTTGCCAGAAAGAGGCAGAGAGAAGGAAAGTGAGAAAGTACACACCCCAGGAGAGATGGCTACACTGCAACAAACCCCTTTCTCCTCCACTCTTCTCTCAGGATTCTGGACACACATGCAGTCGCACCTGGCATATTTTCTGAGCTGCTGGGTCCAGGAGTCCAATCCTGCAGAGAGCCATGTGGGATCCAGAAGTCTTAACCACCACACTACCCCTGGACCTCCAAATTATATTGATTGACCTGTATTTTCATTGTGCCTCTTTCTTTTTTTAGTTATAAAAATATTCATGGAAATTTACTCATTTTCCATGGTTCCCTCTCATATGTGTATGAGATATACATGTTATTAAACTTCTCTTGTTTAAAAAGATTTAGGCACACATGTGGGACATCTTCCTTTCTCCCCAAATGGCTAGATCGCAGGAGCCATGGAGCTGTCTGTCTCTTGAAGAAGGGCACACGAGTTTTGAATGCTGGAGGCCCAGTTATCAGTGGGACATCTTCCTTTCTCCCCAAATGGCTAGATCCTCAAAAAGCTATCTTTAATATAAAATCATAAAATAAAAAAACCTAAAAGCTATCTTTTTCACTGGTATCATTTCTATAAAATTAAAAGAAAAATCTTTATTTCACTGCTCAAAAATTGAGATATTTCTACTTCCCAAAATTAAGTGATTTTTTTTTTTGGTCCCAAGACTGATTAAAAAAATGTACCTTATGTTTTTGCATATTAACTTGAATAGCCATTTGAGATTGACTAGGTTTTAAATCTCCTTGGAAACTAATTTCTCCACTTTCATATTCACTTAATTCCTTTCTTGTTATTTCTGTAGGAATGTTCAGGATGAGCAGAGTCAAGTTTTTTTAAGAGTAAAGATTTAATAGCTGTTTAAACAGATATTATGTTCTATTATGGAAGAGAAAAAAACTATAAATTACAATCTTCTCTCCTTCATTTCAACATAACATTGTTTGAAATCATTCTAACAAAATTTTAATCTTATGTAAATTATAAGAAGAAAATGTGTATGATATATTGTAAGTGAAGAACTAATATTGTTACCATATACCAAGTTCTTATAAATAAAACATTTATTTTAGTCTGGTAATATTAATATAAAACACTCCACTATTAGACATTAGCTATAACTCAGAGATCATTATGGAATGGAATAGTAAAACCACGCTTACTTAGAAATGTCTTAGAAAGATACAAAAATACATTTGGGTGTACATTGACAATTGTTGAGGAGAAGAAAAGATAGTACACACAAAAAACATCAATGAGATTATGGAATGCAGTAGAGTCAGAAAAGCCATCTCTGAAGGTTGAACTCAGTGGGAAAAGGTAACAAGAAAAGATTAAGAAGGAAATCAGGCATGAGAATGTGGAAAGACAGAAAAAACTGTCTTAAGAAGAGATCTAGAGCTCTTTGGGGCATGATGTTAACAAAATGAAAAGAATGCAAAACCATATAAAGAAAGACAGTTAAATGGGAGGGAAATAATTGATTGGAATTGACAATTAAACTGAAGTACTAGGCAAATAAATATGAAAATATGTTTGTTTGAAGTTCCAAAGACACAGAGAGACATTACACTTTAAAAAAAAAAAAAAGCTGGATGGTAGAAATACAACTGTTCATTTTATTCTTCTTTATGTAATATACATATTTTCTATGTAGGATACCTATGTACAATATATACATGTTTGTGTATATTCTCTCTCTCTCTCTTTTTAAATTTTTTACTTTTTAGAATTTTTTTAAGGTGAGGCATTTTACAGGGCCCTTTGGCCCCTCCTACCTAGCCCTTTATCTTGTTAATAATCCCCTCTCCTCCTCCCAGAACAGCCCTTCTTCAAGAGACAGACAACTCCATGGCTCCTGCGATCTAGCCATTTGGGGAGAAAGGAAGATGTCCCATTGATAACTGGGCCTCCAGCATTCAAAACTCGCATGCTGCGCGGTTTTCTAATTTTTGAGTTTTATTGAAATTTTTTGAATATTAATTTTTCTTTTTAGATTTATTTAAAAGTTTTTCTCTTCCTTTTCACTATTTCTTGTCTGGTTTTTTGCTGTTGTTGGTATTGTTTCCCTCTCTCTGCTTCCTTTTCTGCACACTCCTCGACCCTCAGATTGAACTTCCAAGTTTGGGAAGAAAGCGATCATCCACCAGATGACTAGAAATCGCTGCAGGACCACAAGAAATATGGGGAAGCAGGAAAATACCTCTCCCACAAGGGAAAAGGATAGCTCCTCTTTATCCACACACAGTTCAATGGAAATTATGGAAATGTCTGATAAAGAATTCAGAACATTCATAATGGCAAAGTTAACAGAGATGGAAGAGAAGAGAGACAAGGAACTGCTGAAGAGGAAGGAGAAAGGAGTTGAAGAGTTCCAGGAGGTGAGGAAATTCATGCAAGATCTAAAAGAGAAGTTTCACACTTTACAAAAGAATCAGATGGAACTGTTAGAGATGAAGGCTATAATACAAGAAGTCAAAATCTCCCTTGAAAGTATTAAAAGCAGACTAGATCATACAGAAAATAGAATCTCTAATGTAGAAGAGAAAATGGTTTGCCTAGAAAAATCCACCACGAAGACTGAGAAAATGGCCCAAAAATTTGAGAATAATATGCGAGAAGTACTAGATACAATTAAACGTCCAAACATCTGGATAATAGGCATCCCAGAAGGTGAAGAGACTCATAAGGGCATTGATAATCTATTCCATGAAATCTTACAAGAAAATTTTCCAAACCTGGAGAGGCACTCAAAGATTCAGTCCCAAGAAATACAGAGGACCCCAAATAGAATCAACCCAAGAAGATCTTCTCCAAGACACATTATAGCCAGATTGACCAAAACCACAGACAAAGACAAGATACTAAGATTGGCAAGAGAAAAAAGGCAAGTTACCTACAAAGGGTATCCCATCAGACTAACGGCAGACCTCTCATCAGAAACAATGTGAGCGAGGAGAGAATGGGAAAATGTATTCAAAGTATTAAGGGAAAAGCAATTTCAACCAAGAATTCTGTACCCAGCAAGGTTATCGTTCATTTGGGAAGAAAAGACACGAACTTTCCCAGATAAACAAAACCTGAAAGAATTTACCAGCACCAGACCGGATCTCCAAGAAGTTCTTAAGGGAGTGTTATGTCAGTAAAATTAAATGCAGACACACAGAAATAAGAGTTCAGAAACTAAGAAAATGGGCAACTTAATTGTAGGGCCAAAAGCTGGAGTTGAGTATTATATCCCAGATTTCAGTCTGGAACACCGAACCTCAACAGATACAGAAGAAAGATTAAGTACATGAGACTGAACTGATGAAACAGTATTCTATGACTTGACTAAAATATTGCTGCTTTTCTTCTAAGCTTTGTTGTCCGGTTTTAAGGATTTTTGTCCTGTCTTCAGCTGTCAATAGATTCATGTTCCTACTGGAACCTGTTTCTAGGCTTTAAGTTTCAAAGAAATATCCTTACCAGTTCAAAACTGCTTTTCTTGAAACCATCAGCTGATCTTGCTATTGAAAGTAGTTAGATTACTTATGATATTGTGTGATCAATGAAATGTTGGGGGAAAAGGGATTGAAGACAACGGTAGACAGCAGAGATAGTGTAATAAGAGAGTGGAATCAGGCAGAGGGCCAGACATGGGGTAAAAAACATATGAAAGTAGAAATGGAATATTATGGATGATAACATGCATTATTAAGCCACTATGCAGTATATTCTAGATGGGAAACCACATTTAGAATGTTGTGATGATGCTCAGGGAATGAATGTAAATTAATAAAAAATAATTTCAGAAGAAAAAAAAGCATTAAAAATACTTATTTGATGACTGCAGTTAAGCTATATAGCCCTAGTTAGGTGCTACTTTATAGAATGTTCATTCTATTCACTGAGGTTTATGCCTAAAGTCAGACTTGTGTTCATGGATATGTACATATCAGCTGTGCTTGCTATTGAAAATATTTAGATTTATTAAGATAGTTAGTGAAACAATAAAATGTGGGAGGCATAGAAAGCAACAATAGATACCAGACACAGTGTGGGAGGAGGGTGGGAGATAGCAGAGGCCCATGTCCATCGTACCAGGGAGGTGTCTGGATGGGAACTGGCCACTTCCTGTGGAGATAAATAAGCCCTCCAGAGCATTGACTTTTACTGCTGTTTCACCATCTGGTCCAAAGTATTCGCATTTTTAAAATGAAGTTCATGTATGCCTATCTTGCCATTATTTTGATGATTAATGATTAAAATGACAATAATATTTAGAATCTTGAAGTAGCATCTATCACCAAACAAAATCAGTTACAGTAATCTGCTCTTATCTGGGGGGGAAGGTTTCAAGACCTTCAGAGGGTGCCTGAAGCTGTAGAAAATACTGCAACCAAGC
This sequence comes from Tupaia belangeri, assembly GCA_000181375.1. Classification (NCBI taxonomy): domain Eukaryota; kingdom Metazoa; phylum Chordata; class Mammalia; order Scandentia; family Tupaiidae; genus Tupaia; species Tupaia belangeri. Next base: position 39,098 of record AAPY01746049.1, read on the forward strand.
CACATTGCTTAAGAAAACAAATTAAATGACTGTTAGTATATAAATTCCAAGATTCTAACTAGCTGATTTTTGTTTGTTTCATTTTTGCCAAAGGGGGTGTCCCAAAAGGAGTGTGCACTCACTTGAGCACGTGAGACAGAGAGAAGGAGAGAAATCCCCCCTGAGGAGGGTGGCCATGCCACAATCTCTTCTCTGTTCTCTTCTCAGCATTTTGATATGACCATGTGTCTGCTGTGATTTTCAGGCTGCCAAGTCCAGGGCTGAAACCATGATATCAACCCCGTGGGAGTCCAGTGCCTAAACATAGATGATTCTTTATGGTTTTTTTCTTGTTGTTGTTGTTGTTTTTTAAGAAAGGAAGTAGTAGGGCTAGCAGATGGCCCAGCATTTATGTCACTGGACTCCCACATGACCAACAGTGGTTCAAATCCCAGACTCAGTGTCTTGAAACTCATGCCAGGTGTATGTGAGAATGGAGGAGAAAGTATTATGGCATGTCCATTCACCTCTGGGGAGTGATTTTTCACTTTCTCTATCTTTTTCTTTTTCTAGCAAGTACATGTGCCCTAAGGTAAAATCCTCTCAAAAAAAAATTAAAAAATAAAAAAAAGATGTGTTGGTGGCATGAACTTCAGGCTCAGGAGGGAGATTTAAAGCCCATTCTTGGACTGTTGCTAGTTGGCTTTGTGACCTTGAGCAATCTGTGGTACTCTGAGCCTGTGCTGTCTCATGAAAATACAGGCTTTGATTAAATCATTGCCTTTCAGGGGACCAGTAGTTGGCATAATGGCTATGTTGCTGGACTCCCATGTAGTTGTCTGTAGAGTCCCGGACCTTCTGGCTTAAACTCACGCCGGGCGCGTGTGCATGCATGCCCAGGATCCCAAGAGGAAAGTAGAGGAGAAGGAATTGTGGACTGGCCATCCCCCCTGGGGGAGGGGTGATTTTTCACTTTCTATCTCTCTGTCTCTGTCTTTCTGATAAGTGCACGTGCCCTATAGCAAAAAGCAGAGGTCTCAAAAAAAAAACAAAACAAAAAAACAGAGAGAGAGAGAAATCATTGCCCTTCATAGCTTAATTATTTTTTGAAGAATAATTTTTGGAGCAAATTTTCTAAAATATTTGTGTTCATATGAATAAAGAAATGCTTAGTCATAGTACACATACCACACTATTTTTGCTTAATCTACTGCCGGTAGAAATTTTACATGATATTATGATATCATAAATTCACTTATTAAAGTTTCTGTGCTAAAAATTAATAGTATGGAATACACTTTAAATTCTTAATTTGTTAGAGAGATTTTTTTCTCTAGGGCATGTATGCTCAACAGAGAGATAGAGAGATAGAAAGCAGGCACTCAATCCCCCGAATTGATGGCCATGCAATAATCCCTTCTCCTCTATTCTCCCCCTGGGATTTTGGGCACACACACACATGTACCCAGCATGAGTTTTAAGCCACTGGATCTGAAACTCAAATCGCAGTTGACTACGTAGGAGTCCAGTGGCATAATCATTATGTCATCTGCTGGTCCTTAAGTACTTCATTTTTAAAAGCGGTGAATGAAAAATTTATTTTTAGGAAAATCTACTAAAGTAAAAACCTGATAGGAATAACTAAGGAATGCATCCAGTGTGAAATGACTTGAAGTGTTTACTCTTTGTACTAATAAGATAAATTATCACCCTTCTGAAATGCTATATATTCAATAGACCCATATTAATTTTATTTTAAAACAGATTAATCCAAAGGGGTTAATGTATTTTTCCCATTATCTAAACTTAAAATAAGTGTGCATTTTATTTGATTCATGAGATTATTTTTCTATGTAAGCAATCCTCACAAGATCTAGTTTCAAAGTAATTTTTATAGGCCACATTTTGTGATTGATATGTTATTCCTAAGATAGTATCTCTTGTTTAATTTAAAGATTATAAATCATGTTTGACTTATTTCAGACACAACTGGAATTGTTAAGAAATATCAGTGGAGAACGAAGTAGAGGTATGTTGCCAAAATGTATTAATTAAACTTAGATTAAGTAATTGACACCTGAAATAAACTACAAGTAGCAATTGCATTCCTTTCCTTTGACTGGAGAATAGATAAGACATAAAGTATTTTTCTTACACACAGGTGTAAGAAACAGGCGAGAACATAAACATTCACACTGAAGTATGCACTTATTCCTATTCATAATGTATCATAGCTTTTAAAAGTCTTTAAAAATCTGTGTATCTTTTTTTTTCTGACTCTACACTTTCTTTACTTCTGCCATTCCTGTGGAATTGTTATCTTCCACACTGAAAGTATTCTCAGAAAACAAAGCATCATCAACTCCTCAGGCTCATTGTAATGATTCATGAGGCCAAAACATCCAGACTCATGTAGTAATGCTTAGTCAAGCAATTACAGTTCTTATGGCTATCCTGTGACAAGTGACATCTGAAGTTTCTGGTCATTTACTTTGTTATTGGTTTACCGTTTTTCTGCCTTTGATTTAACTAATTGATATATTTTGCATTTCATCACTTTGTATCATTGCAATATACCAAATGAGTTTACTTGTGAATACACTGTATATTTTTTCAGTCAAAGATATTACCATACATATTATCACCAACAGATCATTTTCCATTTTTGTGTCCCTTACATGTTTTGCTTCTTCCTTTCCCCCCTTGTTCTCCTCCTTTTCACTCTCCACCATTTTCCACCCTCCTCCCACACTGTCTCTAGGTTCCACAGTTGCCCACCATGCCTCTGTACCTTCCACTCTTTCCATTTCTGCCATAGAGTGTAGACATTCTGTACATACTGAGTGGGGATATCCATTGCTTAACCTTTTGCCATCAGGAAAAGTTCCAAGTTCTTTAGCCTTGTATAAAAACATCCACATCTACTTGGTTCTTTTCTAGTTGTTCTGCCTTATCTTTTGTCACTTACCTGTCAGTGCCCTGGCATCTAGCCAAAGTAGACTACTTACAGTTTCACAAGTGTTCTTCCTCACACCTCTAGATCTTCAGATTTGCCTTTTCCTTCTATCTGCAACACTTTTTCCTTGTCCTTTAGCTGTTAACTTACATATCACCATCATCAAAAAGCCTGTGATGTTGACACAACATTGGTATAGATGTCGTTTTTGTATTTTCCTGTGATGCTGTCTCTACCTTTCATATTATCTAGGACCCTATATGGAAATGGACTGTTCTGTATTTTTCAGCTCCTAGTATTTGATTGAGGGGTACTGTATCATCATCATCTTGTAATTCTTGTTTTTCTCATAGTACTTTAGCTCTTGGTTGTCAAATAAATAAATGAAGAATGAGAAGAACAGAAGCTCTGACACTTAAATACACTGATACTTAATTCAGAATGCAACTCAGTACAAATTATTTGTAATGCAAGTTGAGCAGTCCTGATCTAAAAACCTGAATCTAAAGTGCTCCAAAATTGGAAACTTCTTGGGAACCAGCAGTTAGCGTAATGGCTATGTCGCTGGACTCCCACGTAGTCAACCGCGGTTGGCGTCCTGGACCCGGTGGCTTAAAACCCATGCTGGGCGCGTGTGCGTGCGTGCCCAAGATCCTGAGAGGAGAATGGAGGAGAAGGGATTGCAGCGTGACCATCCCCCCTGGGGGGTGATTTCTCGCTTTCTGTCTCTATGTCTCTCTCTGTCTGGCGAACGCATGTGCCCTATAGTGAAAAACCTCTCAAAAAAAAAAAAAAAATTGGAAACTCAATCTTGAGCGCAACATAATGCCATAAATAAAAAATTCCATACCTGACTGCATATAATAGGTTGCAGTCAAATCATTACAGTACAAAAATATCCCCAAAATCAAAATTATCAGGCAATATGTATAAAATGTACATGAAACATAAATAAGTTTGTGTTTACACTTGGGTTCTATCCTTAAGATATTTCATTAGGTACATGCAAGTATCCAAAATCTGAAAAATTATGAAATCTGAATTAGTTCAGATACCAGGCATTTTGGATAAGGGATACCCAACCTACAGTGATTTTGTACTGCACGTGAACACACATATTTTTCACCGATATTCACACTGGTCTATTCTTAACTCTTTTTTTTTTTTCTCAACTTATACTTAGTTACCTGTGAAGTCTTTTAGGTAAAGGGTATATTAGGTTATCGGCAAAAGCATTATATATTTTTCCATGCAGAAATATATCACGACTTTCCCAATGACTCATAATTCTTTCTTTTCTTTCCCCAGTTGCTACTGAATTTGCATTTTTATCCTAGAGCTTCTCCTCAAAGGACTGATGAGTGAAACTGAACTTAAGATTTACTTTTGAGAGCATCATAAGAATATGGACAGATAGCAAAGAAAATTATGTGATATGAAAGATAAAATTTTATTGACTGTATTGTTTAAATAACATTTTAATTATTTTCCATTAAACACATGACATGTAAAAATCTTTATTAAAGACTTTTTAATCATATGTGTGTGATGAACATTTTACAATGTTTCTCAGTACCCATAACCATAAAGTGGATTTTGCAAATGAAAACCAGTAATATTTGGTTTTCTACAGTCAAATTGCCCAAATGACACTGTTTAAACTATCCCCACAAATTGCTATTGATATTTGGTGGAGTTCCAAGTGGCTTTTGGGGGCCAGCAAGTTGTGTAGTGTTAAGGTGCTGGACTCCCACATGGCCAACCACACAGTGAGTCTCGGACCAGTGACCTGCTGAACTTGAGTGTGTGTGTGTCTGGGATCCCAAAAGGAGAGAGAAGTGGAGGAGAAGGGACTGCAGCATGACTGACCCCAATGGGGGGCTTTCTCACTACCCACCCTCTAGGGGTGTCTCTCAGGCAAGTGCACATACTCTCTGACAATTTCTAAGTCTAGTAATGCAGAATGTTTTTTGTTTTGGATTTCAATGTTTCATTGTGATTAGATCAGATCATACTTTTATGTCAGGAGTATCACAGAAGTGATAGTGCAATCTATCTCATTGCTTCTTAACACGACATGCAATTCTGATTTC
>AAPY01746053.1:0-18242 GCA_000181375.1 Tupaia belangeri
GCCAGATTGACCAAAACCACAATCGGGTCTAGATACTGAAATTTGGCAAGAGAGCACATCAAGTTACTTTCAAAGTATATCCTGTTAGGCTAACGTCAGACCCCTCCTCAAAACCATGCAAGCAAGGAAAGAATGGGAAAATATATTCAAAATGTTAAGTGAAAAACAATTTCAACAAAGAATACTGTACCCATCAAGATTATCTTCCATATGGGAAAAAAAGACACAAGATTCTCAGATAAACAAAACCTGAAAGAATTTACCAACACAAGGTCAGCTCTCCATGAAGTGTTGAAGGGCCTGCTATACCAGGAAAACTAAAGTCAGACTCACAGAAATAAGAGTACAAGAAACAACCAAGAGAATGGCCAGCCAAATGGTAGGGATAAGTCCACAGTTGAATGTTAACATCCAGAGTTTAAGTGGAAAGATGAGACCACAATTACACTGCAAATTTCATGTAAGAGAGATTCATTACATGACTCTCAACTAGTGAAACAGAATTTTTTGACTTTAGACTAAAACATTACTGATTTCCTTCAAGGCTTTGATTTCCATATTTAAGGATTTTTGTCTTCTTTTGAGCTGCTGATAGGTTCATGTACCTAGTACTTGAACTGAATCCTAACCTTTTTCCTGGCTTTATCTTTTAAGGAATTTTAACATTTTTTGATTTTGACCTATTAAGAGTAAAACTTTATGAAATAAAGAAAATGTATTTAAAAATACCTACTGGGAACAGCAGTTATCATAATCGCTATGTTGCTGGACTTTCAGGTAGTTGACCACAGTTTGAGTCCTGGATCTGGTGGCTTAAACTCATGCCAGGCATGTGTCCTTGCATACACAAGATCCCAAGAGGAGAACGGAGGAGAAGGGATTGAGGCGTGGCCATCCCCCCAGAGGGTGACTTTTTGCTTTCTTTCTCTCTGTCTCTCTCTGTCTTTCTGGTGAGAGCATGAACCCTATAGCAACAACCTCTCCCTCAAAATACCTATTAATATATAGGTATATATATATATATATATATATATATATATATATATATATATATAAAGAGAGAGAGAGAGAGAGAGAGAGATATCAGCTGTTCTTGGTATTGAAAGTCTTCAAATTTATTAAGATCCTTAGTGAATCAATAAAATGTGAAAAAAAAGACATGGAAAACAACCGTACATACCAGAGACAATATGGGAGAAGGGAGGCAATTGGTAGAGAATGAGAAGTAGGGCATGGGGGGGGAAGCAAAATATGTAAGAAACAAGAAATAGAAAACTGTTGATGACAACATGTATGGTTATATCCTTGGTTGAGTTAATATACAATGTATACTGGTTGGAAAATCTCATTTTGTATACTGTATTCATGTACAGCGAATGACTATAAATACATAAATAAATAAATAAATAAATAAATAAATAAATAAATAAAATAAATCAATCTCAGACAGTAACAATAAAAGCATTTTAATGCTATATAGAAGTCCACCATATGGAAATCTGATTTATTTAACAAATCAAATATTTAAATTTTAGTGGGTTGGAAAAGTCATGATGCATTTTTCCATAGAAAAATATGTCATGACTTTTCTGATGGCCCAACATTTATATTATAATTAATGCTGCTAGGACATCTTTTATAGGAATCTTTTCTACATTTCTCATGGTTTGCTTTGAGTAAATTCTTCAATTTAGATTATTTGGTTAATGTAGGAACTTTAAAAATAGTCTTTGATGACTGGTATATTTTTCAAGCCGCCAGATCCTGGATTTGATCCTGAATTGTTATGTATCAGGAAAATTTATACTGGGGCTAGGGGTGGTGCAGTGATGTAACATGATACTCTGAAAGGCTGCATCACATGGGAAGGCTTAAGGTTCATGTTCTCACACCTCTCTGAGCACACTGGTTCACACATGCTCATGATCTGGGGCTGACTAGGTCAAGAGGTGGATTGTGGTGTTTGCACCCTGTTGAAAGTATTTTGTTGCTTTCTTACTCTTTTTTGTGCTCATGGAAGAAATAAATAAATAAACTTATTTTAGAAAGAAAAGTTTATGTTACTTTATGATTCTACCAAAATGGCCATTTTTTTTTTTTTGTAGAGATTTCGCTATAGGGCACATGTGCATACCAGACAGACAGAGAGAGACATAGAGACAGAAAGCGAGAAATCAACCCTCTGAGGGGATGGTCACACCGCAATCCCTTCTCCTCCATTCTCCTCTCGGAATCTTGGGCACACATGCACACGTGCCCGGAGTGAGTTTTAAGCCACCGGGTCCGGGACGCAAACCGTGGTCGACTACGTGGGAGTCCAGCAACATAGCCATTACGCTAACTGCTGGTTCCCCCAAAATGGCCATTTTTATCAACTCAGAATGTTAGAAACAAATTGTACAGTTTTATTCTTAACATGAATGGAATGAAAAATAAAGTGGAATGTGATTACTAGTTTATTCAACCTTTTTCTCACATACATGTATAAAGTTAACTCAAAATTCTGTGTTGAAAGCATATATCATATTGTTGGAGAAGTCATGATTCAGTTTAGCACAGAAAAACATAGAAAACTACCTCATGACTTTTTGACAGCCCAATATTACTCTGATGTTTAATTTTTAAATACTGCCTTGCTCCAAAGTACTTTTAAAATTGTTTGCTAAATACATAATAATCAACGAGATAAATTCAAAGTTTTACCACAGAAAAAGGGTGGGATAACAGATGATTTGTCTCCTGATCCTAGGTGTAAGTGATAGCGATCTGCAGATATATGTTGTGTGAGAGAGACACAGGAGGTGGTGTCTTACATGGTAGATGACTTTAAGATTACCTGTGATACTTAATAAAGATAGAATTTTATTTCTAGTGAATTTATAAACTTTCTTCAAAATGATAAGTTTTTAAAAAGCAGTTAATTCTCTATTATCCATCCCAGTTGAGGAGTAATAATGACTATTGAAAAAGGGTGATTAAATAACACTACTTAATCATTTTGAAATTCCTTTTTTGATAATATTGAACAGAGTTACAGATAACAGAAACTGGACAATTAAGTAGATTGTTATGTCATTGGGCTCTTTCAAGCAAGTGTTCCCTTTGGAAGAGATTGAAGTAAGCAATTAAAAATATGAAAACTAGAAAGAAAAAAATATTAGATGACTGAAATTTTATTAGGAAAATAAGACAATATAGGAGAGAAGAGAAGAAGTACTCATGTGTTGTCTAAAAAAACAGGGAACAATTAAAAGCAAAAGAAGACCAGTACAACAAAGAAGTTGAAGTGAAACGACAACTTGAACATGATCTTAGAACCCTGAATGTAGAATTGAAGTGTGTAAAAAATCATTTGAATCAGGTAAATATTTAGATTTCTAACTTTATTTTATCAATGTTACAATAATATATAACTTTGATTGAATATTTATTTGGGGGGTTTAAAACAAACCAAAAATGTTATTCCATCCTAAAAATGAAGTATGACATTTCTAGCTAGTTATTTCTTCAAAATCTTGGCATCTAATCAACACTCACTAAGTTTTCTCAATAAAGGAATGGGAGGTGGGTTGAATTAGTCACTAACATAAATGTTATCCTAGGCTTTTTTATTTTTTTATTTTTTTTAGATTTTTGCCACACACTGGCAGAGGAGAGATACAGAGAGAGACAAAAGAGTGAGGGAAAGTATGAAATCAGCCCCCACGGTGGATGGCCACACCATAATCATGTCTCCATTCCCCTCTTGGGGTTTTGGACATGCAAGCAAACACACCCATCATGTTTTACAGGCCACCACTCCAGGACTTAAACCACTTGGTTGTCCATGTTAGATTCAGCACCTTAACCAAACCACCTGCTGTCCCACGTAGGCATTTTTATGTTAAAGCACAAGCTAAATAGCTTTTAAATGATAAGAAACATAGGTAAATGTTTTATGATTTTTAAAATTTCATCATACTACATGTACCTGTATGCTCACCAGAGAGAGAGAAGAGAGAAGAGAGCTAGAAAGTGAGAAAGTAAGCTTTCAAGTCTGGGACTCAAACTGCAGCTGGCCACATGGAAGTCACCACCTTAACCACCACACCATCTGTTCACCTCATTTTTCTTTTTTGAGAGGTTTTTGCTATAGGGTGCGTGTGCTCGCCAGACAGAGACAGAAGCGAGAAAATACCCCCCCAGGGGGGATGGCCACACCACAATCCCTTCTCCACCATTCTCCTCTCAGGATCTTGCGCACATACGCACACGCGCCCGGCATGAGTTTTAAGTCACCGGACCCAGGACGTGAACCATGGTCAACTACATGGGAGTCCAGCGACATAGCCATTACGCTAACTGCTGGTCCCTCTGCTGGCCTCTTAATGGCCTTTTTTTTTATAGGGCTTCTGTACTTAATTAAGCTTTTAGACTTTTCTCCCCAATAGTACGGGATGAAATACTTAATGGAAATGTACTTTTAGGTTGAAGAAGAGCAAGAAAACACCAAGACGCAACTTTCTTTAGAACAGAATGTCAGAATAATACAAGATGAGGTTCTGACCAGTTACCTTTGCAAACAAAAGGAGCTAGAAATGACTCTAAAGAAAATGAACTCAGAGGTATTTTCTTTATAAATTTTTCAAATATGCATGTTTATATATTTGTATGTTATATATCTCAAAATCAACTATATGTATCATGGAAAGCATAGAAGAATTTTTAAAAGAGATTTATTATTATTTATACATTCAGTTGCTACATATCATTTAGCTTGTATAGAGAATTTATCCAACAATATAGCTCAGACCAGTCTAGTTGAGAATACTATTATACATGTCATCATCAACAGGTTATAAATCACTTTTGTGTCCCACAAATATCTTACCTCTATTTTTTCTCCCTAATTTCCTTCCCTACACTCTTCCCCTCTTCCACCCTCCTTCCACTGCTTTTATGTCCTCCACTGTAAGCCACATGTGTACATATATGTTTTTGGCATATGGTAGTGGTGGCGTTTAGCTGTGTTTCTAATTCAACTCCAGTTGTCTGTGACAGTCAAGTAGTGACATTCACAATAGCCTCATCAAAGGAGAGGCTTTTAATAGTTACCATATTAATTGATGATCTTTTCATAATCTGAAAACCCTTGCTACTAGCAGTAGATATTCTTGGTTTTGGCAGTCATTTTTACCTGCTTTAAAATTTTTATTTTTTAAGAGAGATTTTTGCTATAGGGCTCATGCACTCACTGGAAAGACAGACAGAAAGCAGGAAATCACTCTCCAAGTGGATGGCCATGCATCAATCCCTTCTTCATTCTCCTCTTGGGATATTGGGCATGCACACACATGCACCTGGCATGAGTTTTAAGTCACTGGGTCCGGGACTTAAATTGGGGTTGGCTATGTGGGATTCCAGTGACATCACTACTATGCCATCTGATGGTTTCTAATTTCTTTCTTTCTTTCTTTCTTTCTTTCTTTCTTTCTTTCTTTCTTTCTTTCTTTCTTTCTTTCTTTCTTTCTTTCTATGTTTTACTGTCAAAGGGTATGTATGCATGTGAAACAAATGGGGAGGAGGGAAGAAGCACTTCCCAGTGAGGAGTGGTCATACTGCAATCCCTTCTCCACTTCTCCTTCCATCAGGAATGTGGGTGCACATATACATGCCCAGTATGATTTCCAAGGTGCTAGGCCAGAATTCCAACCACAGTCAGCTATCTGGAATCTGTCTCCCTTTAACCACTAGGCTATGGGGCTGGCACTCACACCCTTGATAAGTTAATGGACAAGATAGTTTTTTACTTCTGCTGATTCAAAAGGAGGAGAACAGACAGTTCAGATGTCAATGTTGGATGTCATTCTCACTTTTTTTGATTTGAGAGAATTTTGCTATAGGGTATGTGCCCTTGCATGAGAGACAGAGCGAGACAGAGAGACAGAAAGTGAGAAATCACCTCACAGGTGGGATGGCTACACCGCAATCCCTTCTACTTCATTATCCCCTTGAGACTTGGGGTATGCATGCATATATGCTCAGCATGAGTTTCAGCCCACTGGTTCCAGGACTTGAACTGGCCAAGTGGGAGTTCAGCACCTTAACCACTGTGCCACCTCTTGGGCCCTTTTCCCTTCACTTTTAAGAATAACAATTTGTGGGCCAGCAGGTAACATAGTTGTTAAGGTGTTGGACTCCCAATGGCTAACCATGGTTCAACTCCTAGACACAGCAGCTTGAGAATGGATTGTGGCATGGCCATCGCTCATGGGGAGGTGTGTTCTCACATTCTGTCTCTCTGTCTCTGTCTCTCTGGTTAGCACATGCACTCTAAGTAGCATTTGATTTCCATACAAAGAGATTTTTAATAGAATGACATATTGTAATATATACTTGTTAATTTATTGCCAAGTATTTTGTTCCAAGTAAAATAGGACAGTGTATTTAATCATATTTCACATTTATTACTGCTTCAAACATTATGAAAAGGAAACAAAAGTTATTGCAACAGCAAATGATGTCATGATTTTCTGATTAGTTTTTTCTTTCTTTGTAATAAAGCATGTACACTCACCTGGGAGAGAGAGAGAGTGCTAAATCTCTTCCTAGGGGGAATGGCCACATCTTAGTCCCTTCTCTTCCATTTTCCTCTAGGGATTTTGGCCATACATGCACACACACACACACACACACACACACACCTGGTGTGTTTTTCAACCTGCCAGCTTGGAATTCAAACTGAATAGTTGGCCATGTATGATCCAGCCACCTCAACCACCATGCCACCTGGCCCTCTCTTGATTTTCCAAGATCTGGCTTTTACTGTTTTGAAATGTAAGCCTTTTTTGTATTCACAGTATATGTTTACACTGTAGAAATTATGTTTTGCTAGAAGGGCACTGGAAGTAGATTCAAAACCTGGAGAGGGGCCAGCAGGAGGTGTAGTGGTTAGGACACTGGATGCCCACATGATTGACTGCGGTTTGTGTCCTGAACCTGGTGACTTTCTTTCTCTCTCATTTTCTATGGTCAAATTGAATAGTAATAATAATTAATAAAATTAAATAATAAACAATTCTTACAATTTTTTAAAAAAGCCTAGAGGAAATAATGCAGTGTGTTTATATTTTTAATCTGTCCTTTTGCAAATTGTGATAACTGAGTTTATTGATGTATGTAGAAGTGCTTAGTGCAATGCCTAGATTTATTATTTACCAGTAAATGTAATTAGTATAACTAACTATAAAAATATTAGAAGCTAGCCAGTGGTTAAAGTGGCTGGATCCCACATGACTGACTGCATGGTTTGAGTCTGAGTCTCAGATACAGCAGCTTGAATGCCTTGCTGGACATGTGTGTGTGTGTGTGTGTGTGTGTGTGTGTGTGTGTGTGTGTGTTCATTCAAAATCTCAAAAAGAGGAATGGAGGATAAAGGTCTGTGGCATGGATATCTTCCATGGGGATTTCCTCTCTTTCTCTCTTTTGCTATATCTCTCTAGTGAGCACACAAACACCTGCTAGCAAATAGAAATAATTTAAATTGGGCTAAGGAAAAAGAAACTTGAAGCATTTGGAGATATTTTATCTGTCCTAATATATGCAGATTTAAGGCTCTTACTGTAGGCTGAACATCCCTATTCTGAAAAACCAAAATTCAGAACTTTTTGAGCACCAGCATAACATGAGCAGAAAATTTCACACCTGACCTCAAGTAACAGGTTGCAGTTAGAACACCACAATGCAAAAGTGGAGTGTAAAATTACCTTTAGGCTATGTGTATAAAGTGTATGTGAAATGTAAGTGAATTTTGTGTTTAGATTTGGGTACTATCTCCAAGATATCTCATTATGTATATGCAAATATTCTAAAATTAGGAAAGGTAACACTTCAGGTCTCAAACATTTTGGAAAAAGGATACTCAACCTGTATAAAGCAGCCACATACATTCAGTACAGAGTACTAACCAAACTTTTAAATGAAGTCACATTTATTCATCTTTTAATCTTTTATTTTAGGCCTCTGGTTTTATTCAGGCTTTTTGGTTTTTTTTAAGTTTTTGCTTTGGGTACCTGTGTTTACCAAAGAGAGACAGAGAAAGTGAGAAATCACCCCCCAGGGAGATGGCCACATTGCCATCCCTTCTCCTCCATTTTCCTCCCAGGATCTCACCTATGTGAGCACATACACCCTGTGTGGTTTTCAAGCCGCTAGGTCTAGGATTTGAATTGGAAATTCAGAGTTGGCTATGTGGGATCCAGCCTTCTTAACCTTCATGCTACTTGCTAGTCCTGGTTTTGTTAAGATACTTAAACATTCTCTCATGGTTTCCTTTTTATGGTTTATAGATTCATTGTCTTCAATTAAGCTTTTGAATTTGGGGGAATTTATGCTTCTATAACGTCTGAGTTTTGTGTCCTAATTTATTTCCAGTTAAATATTTGCTATTGTAACAACACACGTATAAATGCACAGTTTATTTATTTATTTTTTTAATTTCAGAGGAAATCATGATATGGCATTGTTTTGAATATTAGCCAAAAAATATTCTTTGTTTTATTTAGGTTTCTGATAGTCCTGAAACTGAAAAATATCTGCTGGAAAAAAATCACAGATTGCAGAATGAAATTGCATATCTAAGAGTGGAAATAGATATAATAAAAAATCAGAACCAAGAAAAGGAAAAGAAATATGTTGAGGACATTCAAATTCTAAAAGAAAAGAATCATGACCTTCAAAAGACAAAACAAAATGAGGCAACATTAAGAAAAACAATATCCCAGTATAGTGGAGAGCTTCATTTTCTAACAGCTCAGAATATAATGTTAAAATCTGAACTGGAGAATGAAAAGCAAAACAAGGAAAGACTGGAAGCAGAAGTGGAATCATACCATTCTAGACTGGCTGCTGCTATACACCATCTCAATCAAAATCAGAAATCAAAAAGAGACCTAGAACTTGCTTTCCAGAGAGCAAGAGATGAGTGGTTTCATTTACAGGACAAAATGAATTTAGATCTGTCTAACTTGAAAGAGAAAAATGAGAGTCTTTCTCAACAACTTTCTGAAACTGAAAGTAAACTCAATAGCCTCAAATTTGAACTCCCCCAGTAGAGAGAAGAAACTCTCAGAGAAAAGACTTTGGCTTTAGAGCAAGTGGAAAGAATCCTAAACCAAACACAGTGTCAAATGAAGGAAATTGAACTCAAATATTAAAATTAGGAACATAAAATGAATAAACACATGGGAAAAATGAAGTCTCTAGAGGAAAAATTGTCAGCTACAACATGAAAATATGTTGCTTCGACAGCAACTGGAAAATGCTCAAAATGAAGCTGACACTAAAGCAAAGAAAATTGATATGCAGGATCAGTTTTGTGAAATTGTAAAAAATCTTCAAGTTCAGAGTGAAAAACAAAGCCTTATGGTGGAAAAGAGAAATAAGGAGTTACTCAGTGAATTTGATCATTTCAAAGATATACTGTATCAGTATGAAAATAAGAACGTAGAAAGAAATAAGGACTTAGTCACTGAGTGTAACCTTTTAAAAGAAAGACTGCGTCAATATGAAAATGAGAGAGCAGGAATATATGAGTTAGCCACTGAATGTAATCATTTAGAAGAAAGACTGTGTGACTGTGAGAATGAAAGAGCAGAAAGAAATGAGTTAGTCACTGAGCGGCATTATTTAAAAGGAAAGCCTGCATCAATATGAAAATGAGAAATCAGAAGGAAATGAGTTAGTCACTGAGTGTAATTATTTAAAAGAAAGACTGCATCAATATGAGAGAGCATGAAGAGAGGAAAGTATCAAAATTTCAACTAATATTTGATTATGGCTAAATGTTGACACTAGTTAAATGTGTGTGTGTGTATGTAGGTGTGTATATGTATATAAGTATGTATATGTTAGAGCCAGCAAGTGGCATGGTGGTTAAGGTACTGGATTCCCACATGGCCAATTGTGGTTTGAGTCCTGGACCTAGAAGCTTGCTTTTTCATTTTCTCTGTCTCTCTTGCATGTGCATGCTCCCTATATAAATATATATATATTATGTTTAGAGAGATTTTTGCTATAGGGTGCATGTGCTTGCCAGATTGCCAGAGAGACAGACAGAAAGCAGGAAATTGCCCCCCAGGAAGATGACCATGCCACAATCCCTTCTCCTCCACCCCCCTTTCAGGATCTTGAGCATGCACGTACATTCACCTGGCATAAATTTTAAGCAGCTGGGTCCAATACTCAAATGGAGTTGACTATGTAGAAGTGTAGTGACATAACCATTATGCGATCTGCTGGTCCCCCATCCCCCGTAGCAAATTTAAAAATCAATTATCATGATAAATAAAATTAAATAATTCTTTTTTAAAAATAGGTAGTAATGTGTTTGCTCTATTAGCTTAGAAACATACCTTGCTTCCAGCTAATAATAGGTTAAGTTATGTTAATAGACTGATAATAATTATGTAGGCATATACTGCTGAAATAATTTTAATATCTTTATGTTGCAACCTTTTATGGCCATGATGAAGCAGATAAATGGATATATTCCCACGAAAAATGAGGGGTTTTTATTTTGTTGTTTCTTTTTGTTTAGTTTGCTATGAGGCACATGGTGCTCACTGGAGGTGGAGAGAGGAAGAGAAGGATACTGAGAAATTATGCCCAAAGGGCATGGCCCCTTTTCCTCGATTGTCCTCTGGGGATTTGGTGCATGCATGTACACATCCCCAGCATGTTTTTCAAGGCTTTGAGACTGGAACTCAAACTGTGTAGTTGGCCAGGGACCAGCAGTTAGAGTAATGGCTAAGTCATTGGACTCCCATGTAGAGTCGACCATGATTCGAGTCCTGGATCCAGTGGCTTAAACTCACACCGGGTGCATAGGAGTGCATGCCCAAGATCCCAAGAGGAGAATGGAGGAGAAGGGATTGTGATGTGGCCATCCTCCCTGGAAGGTGATTTCTCGCTTTCTGTCTCTGTCTCTCTCTGTCTTTCTGGTGAGTGCACCTGCCCCATAGCAAAAACCTCTAAAACAAAACAAAACTGTGTAGTTGGCGATATAGGATCCAGAGTCTTAAACTCCACACCACTTAGTGACCCCAAAAATGAGAATTTTGAGATTAAGATTCAGTTGAGTGGTTACTTACCCAGTTCATTACAGATTTCCAAAATGAATTAAGTGGTAGTTGCTATAACTCATAATGCTTTCTTTTCAGTACTTTTATAAAATATGTATATATATTTAGATGGTATAATTTTTTTCTATTAATATTTTTATTATTATTTACACCTTCAATCACTACACATCATTTAGTTTGTAAAGAAATTTTACCCAACATGATATATGCCACACAGCAGGCGAATTGAGAATACTATACCTGACATCAATGACAGGCAACAAAACATATCTGTGTCCCACAAATGTTTTCTCCACTTTTCCCTAAATTTCCCCTCCTGCTTTTCCCCTCTCCCACTCTCCTCCTACTTTGCCCCCAGTGTCCATAAAAATTTTCAATATTTTAGGTCCTCCAGTCTTTCAGTCTCTACCATAGACAGTTGGTATACATTAACTGGAGATATCCAATTTCTCTTTTTCATAGCCTGACTTGCTTCACTCAGCAGTTAAGTCATGTTCATCCACTTTCTATCAAACGGTACAATTTTACATCCATTTGAACAGAAATATTTTGATCTCAGATTACTTATTCTTTTTTTCTTTTTAGACAGGATTTTGCTGTCGCCACATTCCTGCCTCAGCCTCTTGGCTGAGACTATAGGCACATATCAATATGCCCAGTTCCTTTTTCAGACAGGGTCTCACAGTGTTTCCCAGGCCAGGCTTGAGCTGCCTGTTTCCCTGAGTTTCTAAGACTGCTGACACACAACACTGTGCCCAGTCTTTAGGTTGGACCTGTAATTAAACCCAGGGCTTTGATGGTTCCAACCTGAGGATGTAGCATCTTTACAGCCCATGACACCTTTGCTGAGCCTCAAATTATGTAATCTAATGACTGCACAATTATTTAATGACATCCACATCTTGTTAAATCAGAATTTGAGGCAAAAGTAGTTCATTTTAGCAAAGCTTTTGACTTGGTCTTCCTGCTGGTATTTACAATTTACTTTAAAAATTTCTACAAATAATTTGCTCATGGCTCAATTGCTATCATTTCAATATTACTTTGTTCAGCACAAAGATAGTTAGCTCTCTGCGATTTATTAATAATCTCTATGTGCAACTTCTAATGAGGCAGGCTTGCAGAGTCCATGTACAGCAGGAACTAGTGAGTACTGGGAAGAGATGCAGGAGCTAAGGTCAGGAAAGGAGATGGAGGCAGGGTTACCTACAGACTACCTTGAAGGCTGGTGGAATTGTACTTTTATTTTGGGATGGGAATCTTTTGGGAGGATTCTTGAGCAGAGAATCGAATACATGAGGAACTCTGAAGTTCATTTAAAACCTCTCATTAAAAACATGCAAAATGCTAACCAGAATATACCATCACCAGCCCCTCCCTCATACTTATTTCTTCCAGAGAGTTCAGGAGTTGTTAAGCCATGCAAATTCGTCATCAGAGGAGGAGGAGTAAGTGGGTTGTTCTCCTGAGAAACCCAGTACTGACTAGGCAGAAAGATAACTCCTGAACTGTGCCCTGAACTGAATCCACTAATAAACAGGGACAGATGCACATGAGGAAGAGAAAGTGAGTGGGTGTATGTGGAGATGTTTTTCAGTGTATACATTAGAGTAACACGTTACAAACATAATTGTGTAACAAGGTGATTTATAAAATCAGTAACAGAATTATCAGGGAGTGGTAAGACAGCTTCAACAAAAACTGACTGATGCCCTAAAAAAACAATCTATGTTGGAGGCTTCACTGGAGCTTACATCACATAATCACATTAATTTAGATGATAAAATCCAGGATTTAAAGAAGGAAGTAAGTCAAATGAGAAGTAAAGTGCATATAAAATTTAACATGTTAACAGTTCATCCAAGAGCTAGTTGGATAATGAAGTGTTTCAGGATATTCATTTCAGGAGACAGCTTTCTTTTATATTTTGTTATAATCCCGGTGCTGTGCTTTCCATGTTTTTGTCTTCTGTTCATCTATCTTCATTTATTCAAACTAAGATCACAATTTCTCCTTCTTGAAGCTTTCTCTGACTTTTACGACTTTAACTGCCCTTCTCATTCCAGCACTTGTCCAGTGTGTGCAGAACAGCTTAACAATTTTACATTGCTTTTATTTTGTCCTGAGAGATAATCTTAGTCTAAATATACATTTGCTTAAGGAGGGAGTAATATCTGATATGCATGTCACCTACTCTTCTATGTATTGAAAATATTTTAGCTTAACCAGTCATTAAGATAAAATTAACTACCCTATACCATGCAAATAATTTTTCCTTTGAGATATTAAAATAATAAAACTTATTCCAATATTAAAATAATAAAACTTATTCCACATTTGAAGCAGTTAAAATTGGAGGGGAATTGTAAAATCAAATGTTCAGGTTTTTCTCAGTATGGAAAGGAAAGAAAATCTAAATTTGCCTCCCTTCATTATGTAGCCAGGAGTGGTTTTGGTATAGATATCTAACACTTTTCTACCAGAAAGTCCTGGCTTTGGCAGAGATACGCTCTAACATGTATCAGCTCTAACACACAGCCCGACATAAGTGGTTGCTGGGAATGAACCTGTTCGGGAACTTTAATTTAGCAAAAGAAAGCACTATTTCCAGGTCCAGGCATCAGCTCGCCTGAGATGGTCACGTAAGTTATGTGCCATTCAATGCAGGAGATGCTGTATGTGATTCAGTGTGTGACCCTGCGCCCTGAGTAGTACAGAGAGAAAGTAAGCTGCCCCTGATCCGAAGTGGAGAGTGGTAGCATTGGCTAGTGGGACAGTGAAAGGTCTGGGATGTGCTCTGGGACTTGCTTCTATCTTGCTGCCACTTCACACAGTGGTGCAAAGACAAGTCAGTGCAATGCCTACTGGCATGCTACCTACCTAAAGCATTGGATTTTATTGGAACATAAAATACAGTAGTGAGTGGCTAGCAGGAGGCATGGTGGTTAAGGTCCTGGACTCCCACAGGATTGACTGCAGTTCAAGTCCTGGACTTCACGACTTGCTTTCCCACTTTCCTTCTCTCCATCTCTTTCTGGTGAGCTCACATGACCTACATAAAGTGTTTTAAATAATAAATAAATAAATAAATCTTTAAAAATGTATATAATAATGATAGCAAAGTCCCATTGGTCAACCCCTGATAGTGTCTGGAAGCACAATTTAACTGAACACTGAGTAGCCATGGGCTTTCTCAGTTCAAATTTCTCTGCTCTCTTCAACAGGTTGTGTTGATCAAGCTAATACTTAATTGCAAACATTCTTATGTGAGATTAATTGAATATTTTCACTATGTCTGACCTAAATGTTTACATTTCATTCAACTACATTAAATCTGTAGATTGTAAGTTTTGTTTGAAGTGAGATAACTCAATGAGATGGTAAGTCCTTATCTCCTCTTCTACAGTGGCTTTCCTACTTCTGGTTGATTCAGTGATTCTGAAAGTTCTTAATTTTTAAGTAAAAACTAGTCTAACAAAGAGGCAATCAGGCACAAAGGAACTAATTTTCATGCCCATTTGCAAAACAAAACTTGTAAGGAATGATGAAACCAAGGAACTAAAATAATGGACCGATTTCATTAAGTCACATTGAGGGACTCTTACAAAATTTACCCTAGCTCCTCAGAAGCTGATTTTTTTTGCCTTAAATGGCACAGTTGTGTTTTCATAAGAGAAAATTTAATATAATTATATGTGTTTGAATGAGCAGTTCTAAAAACCACATATGACTATTTCCTGAAGACAAACAAATCGGGAATATCAAATGCATTTCAAGTTAACATTAAAATGTAGTTTCCTTTGATCTCTTTTACTAGGATTATTTCAAAGTAAAACATTTAAAGATGTCTATAAACAACAACAAAATACAATAACAATAATACTAACAGCAAATATTGTATATAGCTCACTGTGTGCTACTTATGCTTCTAAATACTTTTTGGTCATGTCCTAATTTAATCTTTCCAGTGTCCCAGTGAGGTAGATATTATTATTCTCTTCATTTTACAGTTGAGACAGACACAAAAAGATACTTTGCACAAGGCAACACTGGTGGAGCTGGGCTCAGACCAAGTATTCCGGCTTGTGTGTTGATTGTATCAGACTGTTCATGGAACCGCTGGCTGTCACTAAAACATCACGTTAATTTTTATAATCACTGGCATAATCATGGTCATTTACATATATGAATATTTAAAGTTATAGTTGAGATGGTGGTATTTGGAATATGAAAAACATAAATGATTACCATAAGGTCACTTCCTATCATTCCCCATTAGACCAGTTTTGTAAGTGTAAGTATTTATCTGATAAAATATCATTTAAAAAGAAGAATAATGTGTTTTAGGCCTAAAGAGATGGTTCATAAACTTCCCTGTAATAGATACTATTTTACACTTTATGTTCCATAAGATCACTGTTGTAAAACAGTTAATTTCAGGGCCAGCAAATGGCAAAGCAGTTACATTGATGGACTCCCCTATGGCCCACAGTGTTTTGAGTCTAGGACCTGTGACTTGAAAATCACACCGGACATGTTTGCATGTGTGCTTAAGACCCCGAGAAAAGAATATAGGAGAAGGGATTGGGGCACAGCTGTTCCAAGAGGCTGGGGGGAGGGGGTGTTCAAACTCTCCCTCTCACTTATTCATCCTCCTCCTCCATGGGCACACATGCCCTAAGACAAAAACTTCTAAAACAAAACAACTAAGCTCTGCAGTTATGGCACAAAAGTAATCACAGACAACACGCAGAAGAAGGGATGTGGTTCTGGTCCAATAAAATTTTAGTTACAAAACAGGTGATGGGCAGATTTGTACTAAACTCTTAGTAAAGTT
This sequence comes from Tupaia belangeri, assembly GCA_000181375.1. Classification (NCBI taxonomy): domain Eukaryota; kingdom Metazoa; phylum Chordata; class Mammalia; order Scandentia; family Tupaiidae; genus Tupaia; species Tupaia belangeri. The sequence goes on from AAPY01746053.1 coordinate 15,958, forward strand.
TTTCTTTGCATTTTTTAATTCTTCTAGTTGCAAGAAGCACAAAACAATATGCAGAGGCTGTAAAATGTGCTGAGAAGATGCAAGATCACATGCAAAAGTACAATTTAAAGCAGCAAACAAAATTACTTGAGTATTTGTAAGGAATTTAAGCATTATAGTATGAGAATTACATCAGATTTGATAATATACCTGTGGGAAACTATGGAATTTATTGAATTTAAGCTATTTTTAGGAGCCAGCAGCTAGCATGGTGGTTGGGGGTGCTGGACTCTCACATCATCAACTACAGTTCAAGTCTGGGCACTGGTGGTTTGCTTTCTCATTTTCCTCTCTCTTTCTCTCTCTTGGGCTCTCTCTGGTGAATGCCTGTATCAAATTTTAAAAATAATAATAATGGAAACCAGCAGGTGGCATGGTAGTTAAGGCGCTGGACACTTCCACATGACTGACCATGGTTTGAGTCCTGAACCTGGTGGCTTATTTTCTTACTTCCCCTCTTTCTGTCTCTCTCTCTCTCTCTCTGTGTCTCTCTCTGTCAAATTAAAAATAAATGAATGAATAAATAAGATTTAATAAATAATTTTTTAAAAATAATAATAATGATGATGATAAATAATTAAAAAAAAAAAACTATTTCAAGGGACCAGCAGTTGGCATAATAGTGATATCGCTGGACTCCCATGTAGTCAAACACCATTCGAGTCCCGGACGCAGTGGCTTAAACTCACACCAGGTGCATGTGCGTGTGTGCCCAATATCCCCAGAGGAGAATGGAGGAGAAGAGATTGTGATGTGACCATCCCTCCTGTAGGGGGTAATTTCTTACTTTCTGTCTCTCTGTCCCTCTCTGTCTTTCTGGCAAGTGCAGGCGCCCTATAGCAAAAACCCCTCAAAAAAAAAAAAAAAAACTATTTGAAATGTAGGTATTTTTACATATTGTTCCTGACTCTTTCCCCATCATCTACAAACATAGGTAGAAAAATGGAACATTTGCCAAATCATCTGTTTTTGAAACTTTTAAGAACTTATGTAGGTCCAGAACAATGCACTGCTCTGCAATGGTGGGGACACTTCGACCCTTGGGGTTTGGATCTCTTATTGATCTGGATCATGCTGGGGACATGCACTTGCATGTCTGTGATCATGGCTAGCTACAGTATTACAGGCCAGCTAGAGAGCTGAAAGGGGACTGTGGTGTGAAAAGACCATGTCTTGGGTTCCTGTGTCTGTCTCCTTTTCACTATCTCAGTCTGTCTTTCTCTCATGAAAAAATAAAACAAATAACTTTTATAAACTAATAATTACGTCTAGAGAAATTTTTAAATTTATCTGTGAGAGAAATTATTTTTTAAAAATTTGTCTGTGAGAATAATTACTTTAAAATATACATTTTAGGCTTGAAAATGAAAATTTTGAATTAAGAGTTACAGTCAAAAAGCAAGCAAAAATTGAAGAGCTTCAAAAAAACCAGGTAAGAACAAGTTCAGTAAGTTTATTTGTTAAGTTTCTGTCACACTGAAAATTTTTTTAAAAAACTAGTAGCGGTTGTATACAAGAATATTTGAGACAATATAAAAAGTTTCACTGCTAAAAATATTTATTGTGTTTATATTGATACTATTTACTATTAGTAATATAGATCCTCTTAACGATATAGAATTTGACTGAATTTACATAATCCATGATTTTGGTGGTAAAATTTTTATGAAAATGATTGTGATTACCTGTAAACAGTATTTCATATATGCCCATTTTTATTTACTTATGTATTTATTTAATTATTTTTGAAGACATTTTTGTTATAGGGCATGTGCGCTCACTGGAGAAACAGAGATAGATAGAAAGCAAGAAGTTACCCATCAGGGAATGACCATGCAGCAATTCCTTCTCCTATATTCTCCTCTTGGGATTCTGGGCATGCATGCACAGGCACCTGGCATGAGATTTAAATGGCTGGGTCTGGGACTCAAACCGCAGTCAACTGTGGGAGTTCAGTGACAAAACTGCTACATGGTCCAGTGGTTCCTTTATGCCACATGTTGTGTGTCTACTCATACACTGGTGAATGTTTGGGTTATTTTTACTTTTTGAGCAGTAATTCTGTCATGGATGTTGGTGTACAACTATCTGTTAAGTCCCTAATATTATTTTATATCTTTAAAAATTTCCAAGAATTTGATTAGTGAATTGACCCAGAATTCTGAATTTCTCTTTTAATCTAACCCTTCAGCAAGATTTTGAGAATTAATTACTTTTAAAGTTATAATTTGAATTTCTCTTCAGGG
>AAPY01746054.1:0-11579 GCA_000181375.1 Tupaia belangeri
AGGTAAAGTATTTTTGTTATTTTTTTTTTTTTATCAGCTTTGGGACCAAAAAAAAAAATCACTTAATTTTGGGAAGTAGAAATATCTCAGTGCTTTGAGCAGTGAAATAAAGACTTTTCTTTTAATTTTATAGAACTGATACCAGTGAAGAAGATAGCATTTAAATGTTTTATTTTAAGATTTCATATTAAAGATAGCTTTTGATACATAATTTTTCTATAATGAAGGCTTTCTTTTGATTCTAGTGTTTTGAAATCTTGCCAATGATCTAAAGCTGGGTAGTACATCATTACATGACCTCAAATCAACAGTATCAAATCAGTTTTTCAGTAACATCTTCATCAAGATATAGTTGACATTCCACACAATTCACTCATTTAACATATACCCTTCAGTGACTTTCAGTGTATTCACAGAGTTATGCAATCACTACCACAATCAATTTTACAACATTTTTTATCACCCTAAAGGGAAACCCCAGGCCTTTAGCCATTGCCACTAGTTCCCTCTTTTCTGCTCTGCCCTAGGGAACCAACAAACTGATTTGGCTCTATAGACTTACCAGTTCTAGATATTTTGTACCAATTGAATCACACAATATGTGGTCTTTTGTGACTTATTTCTTTCATTTAGCATAATTTTTTCTCGGGCCATCTTTGTCATAGCATGAATCAGTACTTCATTTCTTCTTATTGCTAAGTAGAATTCGATTGTATGGGTATGTTTTCCGTTTTATGTATCCACAAAGCACTTGATGAACTTTTCATTGGGTAGTTCCCACTTTTGGCTACAGTTAATAATGATCTATGACATTTTTTGTGCAAATTTTTGTCATTTGCATCTGATTTCATTTGTCTTATGAGTAGACTGCTGGGTCTTATGGTCATTCTGTACTTAACCTTCTGTGCAGCTACCAGTCTATTTTCCAAAGTGGCTGCACCATTTTACATTTCTGTATTCTATGAGGACCCTAATTTCTCCATATCCTTGTTAACTCTTGTTTTTCATCTTTTTTTATTGAAACAGGATTCCATTCTAGTGGTGTAAAGTGATGCCTCAATTTGGTGTTGATTTGCATTTCCCTATTGACTAATGATGTTAAACATCATTTCATGCACTTCTTAGCCATTTCTGCATCTTCTTTGGAGAAATGCCTATTCAAAATTTTTTATTTACATTTTTTAATACATTCAATCACATTATTTATCTTACAAGGTGATCATTTCAATATGTGAACATTTCTCCCCGGTCGAGTTGATCAAAATATAACAACACTACCTTCCTGTCTCAACAATGCTGTCTTCATATCCCTCCTTCCAATTCAAAATTTTTGTCTTTTTTTTTTTCTTTTTGGTTGTTGTCATAGGGCATGTGTACTCACCAGAGAGAGAGAGACAAAGATACAGTGAGAGGCAAAGTGAGAAATCATCCCCGTCAGGGGAGATGGCCACACCACAATCCCTTCTCCTCCATTCTTCTTCTGGATTTTGAGTACACAGGCACACATGCCGCATGTTACTTTTAAGCCATCAGGTCCCAGACTTAAACAGCAATTGGCTATGTGGGAGTCCAGCACCTTAACCACTAGGCAACATGCTCGCCCTATTTTGTCTATTTTTAAATTGCATTTGTCTTCTCAATTTTTAATTGTAAATGTTCTTTGTATATCCTAAATTACAATTTCTTTATCATGTCCCCAGTGGAACATAGTCACTTTGAAAATCTTTCTCCTGATTTTCTTTATCCTGTTGGGATTTTGGACACACACACTCACACACACCTAGAGTGTTTTTCAAGCTGCTGTGACTGAGACTCAACTGGCAATAAGACATGTGGAATCAGGTTCCCTTAACCATGAGGCTATACGGTTACCCTAAAAAGATAAATCTTCTAAAATAATTACAACTGGAATGCCTGTGTATTTGTTTGCTTTAGTTTTGAGTTACTGACTCAGAGGACAATTTTAAGCATGTGGAAATTAGGTGAAATATAAAATATTTATCTCTGGGCCAGCACGTGATGTGGAAGTTAAGGGGACTGCATGTCACACAGCTAACTATGTGGTTTGAGTTCTGGACATGGTGCCTTGAAAAACATATGGGGCATGTGTCCGTACATGCCCAATATCCCAAAGGGAAAATGGAATGGAAGGGATTTTGGCACAGGTATACTCTAACCTTCTCTATCTCTCTGTCTCTTTCTTGCAAACCCATGTGTTTTCTGGCAGTTAAAAAACTTATTTTCTTTGACAAATACACAATTACTAATGTTATAATCTAAAAAATGTATCATTTTAATTTGCTTTAGGAACAAGCAGTATCTCAAGAAAACTTAGAGCAGTTAAGAGCGAATAGTTATGCTTCATCTATAAGTCTGATGGGACTCAGAATGAGAGATCTAGAATCTGAAATCCTCAAAATAAGACCTTCTCAAAAAGATTCTAATAAAACAGAATTAGAAAAATATAAGCAACTCAGTCTAGAAGAATCACAAGTTATAAAATCATTATCTGAGAAACTGACAACGTAAGTAAAACATATAAAAGAATCACAGAAACTAAATTAAGCACATTCATTTGCATCTAAAAATAATTTTTAGCAATAGGTTTGTGAGACTAGTTGGAAGTGAAAGCTGACTGAGAATATAATTTTTAAAAATGATGTTATTAAATGAACTTTCTTTAGAATATTGGTCCAGGATAGTTTATGTCTCTGTGCCTTTTTTGGTTTAATATGGCTTTTGGCTTTTGTTTTTATTTCTCTGTTAATATTCTCATGTAGTCTATCAGCTTAGTATTTTTGAAACTTTATAATTTAGACAGTGATTTTGTTAAGAAATTTATCTAAACAGAAATATTGACAAAGTTATTTTTGGATGGTCCCAACTCAAACCCAGTGGCTTTAGTGTAACTTATTCCTCTCACATCCTAGCACTTGTCAAATGAACATTCCTCGAGTATGACCTTCAATATCTTAAGTGGAGGGCCCTGGACACCAACTATCCTTTATAGTTTCTCCGATTTCATAAAGCCAGAGTTGTAAAGCAGGGGAGGTTGGCACAAGGATGAAGAAAAGCACAATTCAGAAAATGTTTAAAACAGTGTGTTGGTCAGCCTGAGGCAACTTGTGGAGGCATAAAGGGCAGACTCTGACCTTGAATATCTTGGTACTGTTATGAGTTTACTGCCTTTACTGTGTTAGTTCTTGATCACCAGCTCTGCTCTCTCACGGTCCCCTAGAAGGGTTGCTCTGAATTATTCCTCAGTGTCTAATGCTTAGTATCTCCTGGGTAACATGTGAAACATACAAAGGTAGTGAAGAGCAAGTGCTTAGAGATGTCTGAGGAGATTTTTTTTTTTCATCTTTAAACTGGGTTACTAAATACAAGCATTTTTAGCTTTAGTTTTTAAAATTGTATATATTTAGGAGTACAACATGAAGTTTTGACATATTTTTATGACGTGAAGTAGCTCTTGTAGTCAAGCAAACTAACACATCCACCATCTTGCATAGTAACCGTTTAAGCACAACTGTTTCTATGGAATATTCCCATTTCCTCAGGAATATTCTACATGAAGCCACTCCAAGAGGTAGCTGGTGTTAAACCATGCATCCTCAATAGCCGAATCCTCTCCCTTCCATACTTTGAATTACTTGGTAGTTAGGACTCCCTCTAGAAATACTGGTACTTTTTTGCACCTATTTTAAATTTATAATTGTGTAAAGGATTTAAGTTCTGACACATTTACTATGCTACAATAGGAAAAATTCCATTAATTATTATAAAGCTTTTTTTAAAAAAAATGCAGGCATTTAGGATTCATTTAGAGAAAAATGAAATACTAAGCATCTGTCTTTGCAACATTCACAGGACTGATGAGAAGTTAGCAATAGTCAGGGCCAAACATCTTATGAACAAACAGCAGAAGAGATTTTTACTCAACAGTCTTATTACAAGACCAGTCTTAGAGCATCTCCTGTTGGAAATCCTGATAATAGTTTAGTATACAGCAGAAATCTCATTTCAAGAGAAACTTCAGTGGTTTCTAGCTGAATTTCCAGGCCTTCGAGTAATAGCATGGAGAAAGATGTGTTTCAGGTTAGTTATATGGGCATTGCCTTTTTCCTTTGAATTTAAAAGTACCTATACAATGTGTTTTATTTTTTGTTGTTTTTCTAAAATTGGCTATTTATTTTTATTATTCTTTTTAATTTTCTACAGGCTCACCAGAGACACACACATACACACACACACACACACACACACACACACACGAGAAGAGAGAGAGAGAGAGAGAGAGAGAGAGAGAGAGAGAGACAGACAGAAAGTGAGAACCCAAGATCTAGGACTCGAAAACTGTGGTAGCCATGTAGTAGTCTGGCACCTTAACCACCACACCGCCTGCTGGACCCAATGTTTGTTTTTAGTTTTGTGAAATAATATGCTTAATTGACTTATACATGTTACATAAAGGTTGTCATTATCTCTGTTAATAAAAAAAAGAGAAATTTTACAATTTTTATAGTCCCTTAGAGCTCTTATTTTGAAAAGATGTCCATCCTTTAATTCAATAAATGTATCTAAATTCTATAAATGTATCTAAACCGACATATCTTAAATTTCTTTAAAAGCTGCATTTACATTCCATTTTAGAATGGAATATTATTGCCTTGTCACTTTGAGATGCTTTGGCAGACTGTTAATCGCTCTTAGCATGACCGTGGTTCATAACCCTTTAGAGCCCTCCTGAATGACCCCAGGTTTATGACGCTTTCTCCAAATACATAACAACAGAGGCAAGTTTATTATATAAAGGAATTCAAGATAAAGACCGTCTACTATATTAATTAAAGAAACTTTTATCACTAGAAAAAGATTAATTTCTGTTTTTAAGTTAAAACTATCTTTTTCCTACATCGGTGCTTCCTTAATTGTTACATAGAACATTTTTGTGAAATGTTTGTACTGCTGGGCAGTTGTACAATAGTTTTGAAATAGTCAAATTAAGCAAATATTGCTTTATTTATTTATTTATTTATTTATTCTATGAGAGAGTCTTGATACCATAATCCAGGCCCAGCTTCAGCCAGCCCAGGCCACAGGCACACCAATGCCCAGTGTACCAGAGTAGAGTCTGGATGAGAACTGGCCACCTTCCTGTGTGGATAAGCCCTCCAGAGCATCGAGTTTTACTGCTGTGTCACCATCTGGCCCAAAGTATTTGCATTTTTAAAATTAAGTTCACTTATGTCTATCTTGCCATTATTTCAATGACTAATGACTAAAATGGCAATAATATTTATAATCTTGAAGTAGCAACTATCATCAAACAAAATCAGTTACAGTAGTCCTCTCATCTTGGGGACAAGGTTCCAAGACCTCTCAGGGGTGCCCGAAGCTGCAGACAGTACATCAAAGCCACTTTGCTTAAGAGAACAAGATAAATGGCTTTTAGTATATAAATTCCAAGATTCTAGCCAGCTGATTTTTGTTAATTTGTTTTGGTTTTGCTAAAGGAGGTGTCCCAAAGGGAGTGTGTACTCATATGAGAGAAAGAGAGAAATCACCCCTGAGGACGGTGGCACTTATGTCACTGGACTCCCACATGACCAACAGTGGTTCAAATCCTAGACTCGGTGTCTTGAAACTCATGCCAGGTGTGCGAGAATAGAGAAGGGATTGTGGCATGGCTATTCACCTCTGGGGAGTGATTTCTCACTTTCTCTGTCTCTCTCTCTTTCTGGCAAGCACATGTGCCCTAAGGTAAAATCCTCTCAAAAAAAAAAACAAACAAACAAGTGTTGGTGGCATGAACACCAGGCTCAATAGAGAAATTTGAAGCCCATTCTTGGACTGTTGCTAATTGGCTTTGTGACCTTGAGCAAGCTGTGGTATTCTGAGCCTGTGTTGTCTCGTGAAAATACAGGAGGCTTGGATTAAATCACTGCCCTTCATAGCTTAATTATTTTTTGAAGAATAATTTTTGAAGCAAATTTTCTGAAATATTTGTGTTCATATGAATAAAGAAATGCTTAGTCATAATATACATACCACACTATTTTTGCTTAATCTACTGCCAGTAGAATTTTCATATGATATTAAGATATCATAAGTTTACTTATTCAAGTTTCTATGCTAAAAATTAATAGTATGGAACATACTTTACATTCTTAATTTTTTTAGACAGATTTTTCTCTAGGGTGTATTTGCTCAACAGAAAGATAGAGAGATAGAAAGCAAGCAATCAATCCCCCGATGGGATGACTATACAATAATCCCTTCTCCATTCTTCTCCTGGGATTTTGGGCATGCACACACATGCACCCAGTGTGAGTTTTAAGCCACTGGATCTGAAACTCAAACTGTGGTTGACTACATAGAAGTCCAGTGACATAACCATTATGCTATCTGCTGGTCCTTAAATTCTTCATTTTTTAAAAAGTGGTGAATGGAAAATTTATTTTAAGGGAAATCCATTAAAGTAAAAACCTGACTGGAATGACTAAGTAATGCATCCAACGTGAAATGACTTGAATTGTTTACTCTTGGTACTAATCAGTTAAAGTATCACCCTTCTGAAATGCTATATATTCAATACACCCATATTAATTTTACCTTGACACAGATTAATCCAAAGGGATTAATGCATGTATCTTTGCTATTTTTATTTATATATTTTTATTATTATTTATACATTAAATCTTTGCTATTATGTAAACTTAAAATAAGTGTGAATCTTATTTATGAGATTATTTTTCTATGTAAGCAACCCTCAAGTTACATCTAGTTTCAAAGTATTTTTTAAAGCCCATATTTTGTAAATGATATGTCATTCCTAAAATAATATCTATTGTTTAATTTAAAGATTATAAATCATGTTTGACTTATTTCAGACACAACTGGAATTAAGAAATATAAGTGGAGAACGAAGTGGAGGTATGTTGCCAAAATTTATAAGTTAAACTTTGATTAATTAATTGACATCTGAAATAAACTACAAGTAGCAATTACATTCCTTTCCTTTGACTGGGGAATAGATCAGACATTAAATATTTTTTCTTACACACAGGTGTAAGAAACAGGCAAGAACATAAACATTCACACTGAAGAATGTACTTATTCCTATTCATGATGTACCATAGCTTTTAAAAGTCTTGAAAAATCTGTGTATCATTTTTTTTCTGGCTATACACTTTCTTTACTGCTGCCATTTATGTGGAACTGTTATCTTCCACACTGAAACTATTCTCTTTTTTTCCAGTTTATTTCTTTTTATTTAATAGTTTCTAATCAAATAGTAACGGCAGTAAATAAACACTTTGAGAAACAGGCAGGCATCCCCCCCTATATCTGGAAGAAAATTAAGTCAAATTATTCTACATGATAGAAGGGGGACAACTGCTGATGTCCATGGTTAGATGACTTAAGGACAACTTAGAAACTTTGGCAGCCATTTCCAAAAAGGTCAATGGCAACAGGTTGGGATGCAGCTACTTGAAAGGGTAACATATCTATATATACATTGCTCTTTATTAACAGGGATTGAGTTGCACCTGTAGAGCATGACATTCTTGTCTTTAGCCTTAAAGGAAAAAGTCCTTTCCATTTGCACCAGTTTGAAAGAGTTCTGAAATAAGACTCCCTTAAAATAGATCACTATGGTACTCATTCACATGAAGAGAGTTCATATGTGTAGTAAAAAGACAAATACAGGATTTAACGGTCAACTTTTTATTATTTATTTGGTTAATTGCATAAAATGAGGACTAAATACAACCACGATCTGTTTAACAAACTCCTAGGTACATCAGAATGCAAAATATAAAATGCTCTAAAACAGCCTCTGGCCACCAGGCATATAAACTTGAAATCAAGTCTGTGTCAGCCTGATCCCTCCCCTTGCTTCAGTACTCCCATGTGAAGTTCTGTTTCCACTACGGGAGCATGGTCCTTTGACCTAAGAGAAGAGAACCTCAGAAAGTCACAGGCTTTCTGATCAAATGCTCTTTCAGCCTTTACTTGGAATGTCCTACCTTTAATGTAAAAGGATGGCAACAGGTCTTGGTCAGCCTTAGAAAGGGAAGCATCACTCAGGTGAAAATATCTGGGGGAACTTTAAATACATAGCTACTTCTTCAGGCATTTAGATTAGAATGGCTTCCACTGTGTTTAGAAAGCATTTTATGCAGCTATCTAGAGCAGTCACTCAAGTTTTGGTTCTCTTTTACATAGTTCCATTTGGAGATACTCTATATGAAGTGTGTTTAGAAAAATAAAAAAACACTTCTACCTAGAATTTATATTCTTCCATGTAATCTTTTCATCTTTTTGGTAATGGTAGTCCCCAGATGGTACAAGTGCATTTATTAATGGTGAGTCTACAGAGATGCTGAAGAGGTGGGGCTGATGTGTAGAGTGGTTTGATCAGGTAAAGGTGAACAACGCCACTCAGGGAGCTGCTGGGCTTGTCTGCTTACTCTTGAACATCTGCACATAGTAGTGGATTCTATGAACCACACTGTCAAACTGTTTAAGCTTTGCTGCAGATGATGGAATCCAACCTGAATTTCCCATCTTGATACTCAATTCAGAGGTTCACTGGTCCAGCTGATGTTTTAATAGATATTGTTAGTAGGTAGTCTGAATACGAACTATCTCTAATCAAGAAAGTTCCTTCAGGTGCCTCTTTTAATTTCTCTTTGGCTTCATTAACAGTCATACCTCTCCAATACCATCCTGTTTAACTGAGCTCCCGCTGGGCCTTGGCCAGCCCAGCCAAGCCATTCCTGGAGGACTCAAGGCACTGCAGGGTCATGGGAGAAGGGTCACTGCAGTGAAGGCAGGTGGCTGTGGAGTTGGGGTCAGAGAGGACCTTGTCCTTCCTGGAAGTCAATAGGAACCCCAAAACTAGTCTCTGCGGGATGTTCAAAATGGTAGCATAAGGAGGAATGGGGAGCTGTGGGTTCTAACTCCCTGGGTCCATGAGAATGGATAGCAAAGTGCTTTGCAGACACAGTCACCCACTGATCGCCTGCCGTAGGGGACTGGGCTGTGGACTGGGGGGATCTTGAGGTCATGCACTCGGTGGCCCAGTACGTACTGTCCACGACCAGCGAAGTGTCGGTGGTGGAGGGCAAAAAGGCTCATGGTTCAGGGGAAGCCCAAGGCCAGAGATCTGCGTCCTACACTGAAACTATTCTCAGGAAACAAAGGCATCATCAACTTCTCAGGCTTATTGTAATGATTTATGAGGTCAAAACATCCAGACTCATGTGGTAAGACTTAGTCAAGCAATTACAGTTCATATAGCTATCCTGTGACAGGTGACATCTGAACTTTCTGGTCATTTACTTTGTTATTGGTTTACTATTTCTCTTCCTTTTAATTAATTAATTAATTGATATATTTTGCATTTCAGCATTGTGTATCATTGCAGTATATCGAATGACTTTACCCATTGTGAATACGCTGTATATTGTTTCAGTCAAAGCTGTTACCATACTTATCACCAACAGATCATTTTCAATTTCTGTGTCCCTTAAATGTTTTGCTTCTTTCTTTTTTCCTTTGATCTCCTCCTTCTCATCCTCCACCATTTTCCACCCTCCTCCCACACTGACTCTAGTTTCCCCACCATGCCTCTGTACCTTCCATTCTTTCTATTTTTGCCATAGAGTGCAGACATTTGGTATATACTGAGTGGGGACATCATTGGTTTACCTTTTGCCATCAAGGAAAGTTCCAAGTTCTTTAACCTTGTATAAAAACATCCAAATCCATTTGGTTCTTTTCTTGTTGTTCAACCTTATCTCTTGTCACTTACCCATCAGCGCCCCTTTACTCTGGCATCTAGCTAAAGTATACTACTTACAGTTTCACAAGTGTTCTTCCTCACACTTCTAGATCTTCAGATTTGCCTCTTCCCTCTATTTGGAACATTTTTCCCTTGTCCTTTAGCTGTTAACTTACATATCACCTTCATCAAAAAGCCTGCCATGTTGACACAACATTGGTATAGATGTCCCTTTTGTGTGTTCCCATGATGCTCTTTCTTCCTGTCATACTATCTATGGCTCTATATAGAAATGGACTGTTCTGTATTTTTCAGCTTCTAGTATATATTTGAGGGGTACTGTATCATCATAATCTTGTAATTCTGGTTTTTGTCATAGTACTTTAGCACTTGGCTGTCAAATAAATGAAGAATGAGAAGAACAGAAACTTTGATACTTAAACATACTGATGCTTAATTCAGCATGCAACCCAGTACAAACTATCTGTAATGAAAGTTGAGCAGTCCTGATCTAAAAACCTGAATCTAAAATGCTCCAAAATTGGAAACTTCATGAGCATGAACATGATGCCATAAATAAAAAATTCCATACCTGACTGCATATGACAGGTTGCAGTCAAAACATTGCAATACAAAAATATCACAAAATCAAAAATATCAGGCTATATTTATAAAATGTGCATGAAACAAATGAATTTTGTGTTTGCACTTGGGTTGTGTCCCCAAGATATTTCACTAGGTACATGCAAATATTCCAAAATCTGGAAAAGTTTGAAATCTAAATAGTTCAGATGCCAGACATTTTGGATAAGGGATACCCAGCCTAAAGTGATTTTGTACCGCACTTGAACGTACATATTTTCATAGATATTTACACCAGTCTATTCTTGACCTTTATTTTTTTCCCCAACTTCTACTTAGTTACCTGTGAAGTCTTTTAGGTAAAGGATATATTAGGTTATTGGGGAAGGCATTATGTATTTTTCTATACAGAAATGAGTCAAGACTTTCACAATGACTCATAATTCTCTCTCTCTCTTTTTTTTTTCTAGTTGCTACTGAATTTGCATCTTTATCCTAGAGCTTCTCTTCAAAGATCTGATGAGTGAAACTAAACTTAAGATTTACTTTTGAGAGCACCATAAGAATATGGACAGATATTGGGACCAGCAGTTAGCGTAATGGCTAGGTAGCTGAACTCCCATGTAGTCGACTGTGGTTCAAGTCCTGGACCTGGTGGCTTAAACTCACGCCAGGCACGTGTGCATGCATGCGCAAGATCCCAAGAGGAGAATGGAGGAGAAGAAATTGAGGCGTGGCCACCCCCTGGGGGGTGATTTCTCACTTTCTATCTCTCTGTCTCTCTCTGTCTGTCTGGCGATCGCACGTGCCCTATAGCAAAAACCTCTCAAAAAAAGAATATGGACAGATATCATAGAAAAATTATATGATATGAAAGACAAAAACAAAATTTTGGAGAGGTTTTTGCTATATTTTATTTGTGCTCACCAAAAAAGAAGATTGAGAGATCCGGAAAGCAAGAAATCACACCCAGGAGAGTCGGCCACATCCCAATCCCTTCTCCTCCATTCTTCTCTTGGGAACTTGGGCTTACCAGCTCACCTACTGAGGGTGTATATATCCATAGGGTCTGTGACTCGACTCGCAAGTGACTAAACTCATGTTCAGCAACATAACATGTAATCTAACTGCTGTCCCCTGGAAGATCAGCTGTTATGGACTACAGTGACTACATGTCTGTTTTTAGGTGTGCAACTCTGAGTAG
>AAPY01746056.1:0-17983 GCA_000181375.1 Tupaia belangeri
CTTGCTCTGATTGGCCACTAGAATCCCTCAAATTTGCATATCCGGCACCTCATGATTGGTCCAAAAGCAACCAATCATAACCCACCGTTAACAACCAATCAGGGCCCACCGTTAACAACCAATCAGGGCCCACCATTTACAACCCACCAGAGTGTATATAACCACGATGTCTGGCCCACAGTAGCCAGATGACACAGACGACCGAGACGACGACGACGACCAGGAAGACGACAACTGAAGAGCCTAAAGAGCTGAAACACCGCGCAGTCTCCAGACGACCCTGAAGATCCTGAAGAGCTGACACTGCATCATCTCCAGATGAACTGGGAGACCCTGAAGAGTTGTAACACTACATCGTCTCTGGACGACCCTGAAGAGTTGTGATACCGCGTCGTCTCCGTGCTGCTCACAGTAGATGACGCGACCCTTAAGAGCTGTGACACTGCGTCGTCTCTGTGCTGTACCGTGCTGCCCACAATAAACAGACGACACTGTCGTCTCCGTGTTGTAACACTACGCTGCTTGCCCCGGCTCTCACTCCTTCACTCAGGAAAGCCGTTCGGCTGTCCCCCCCGGGTCGGGACAGGTTAATATACCTTTTATAATCAATATGCCAAACTCTATAAAGCAAAAGTTTTGATTGGAATTGCATTGAATACCAATAATTTTTTGGAAAGACATAAAATTAAATTTCCCAAAGTGCATATTTTTTAATTTATTTTTTCATTTCTTTTTTATTTCTTTTTTCATACATTCAATCACAATATTTAGCTTACAAAGTGAATATTTCAATATGTGAACATTTCTCCCTAGTCCAGTATATTAAACTATAAAATATCTTCAACAGATAATACCACATTTCTTTATCCCATTAAAATTTTGCCTCAGTATTTTTCTTCTAAATGTCCTTCCTCAGGCCCTACTCTTTCACAAACACTATATCTGGTATTTACACCAATTTATTGTGTTTGTATATCCTTTAGCCAATCAGTTTCAGTCATAGAGTGCAAACATGTGGTATATATTAAGTGGGGACATTCAATGTCTCTCCTTCATAGCCTGGCTTGCTTCACTCAGCAATAAATCTATATTCTTCCACTTTCTGTCAATAGCCAGGGCTTCGTTCTTTTTTATGACTGAATAGTATTCCATAGAGTATATGTGCCACAGTTTTTCAATCCATTCATCTGTTCGGGGCATTTGGGTTGGCTCCATGTCTTAGCAACTGTTAATAGTGCCACAGGAAACATCAATCTGCAAGCACTTTTCTGATGAAGAATTCTTTTTTTTGGGTAGATACCAAGGAGCGGAATTGATGACTCATATGGTAGTTCTATTTGTAGATTTTTGAGAAATCTCCAAATAGTTCTCCACAGTGGCTGGACCAATTCTCATTCCCACCAGCAGTGTAAGAGAGTTCCCCTTTCACCACACCCCTGCCAACACTTATCATTTTTTGTTCTTGTTTTTTAAATCTTAGACATTCTGATTGGCGGTAGGTGGTATCTCCTTGTTGTTTTGATCTGTATTTCCCTTATGATGAGGGATGTTGAGTATTTTTTCATATGTATTTTGGCTATTCGTATGTCATCTTTAGAGAGTGTTTTTTTTTTTTAACTAATTCTCCCATCTTTTAATAATGTTGATCAGCTTTTTTCCAAATAGCTGCTTGAGTTCCTTGTGTATTCTGATTATCAATCCCTTATCTGATGCATAGTTTACAAAAATATTTTTCCATTCTGAGGGCTGTCAATTCACACTAATTACTGTGTGTTTTGCCATGCAGAAACTTCTTAGTCTGATGTAATCCCACTTGTCTGTTTTTGGGATTATCAACTATGCTTTGAGGGTCTTATTTAAGAAGACCTTCTCTACTCCAATGTCTTCCCGAGTTTCCCCAGTGTTTCCTAGGAGAAGTTTTATATTTTGAGGTCTTAAATTTAGATCTTTGATCCACCTTAACTGGTGCGTGCTGGTTTTTTTTTTTTTTTTTTTTTTGAGAGGTTTTTGCCATAGGGCGCATGCACTCCCCAGACAGAGAGAGACAGACAAAAGTGAGAAATCACCTCCGGGGGAGATGGCCATGCCGCAATCCCTTCTCCATTCTCCTATTGGTATCTTGGGCATGCACACACACGTGCCTGGAGTGAGTTTTAGGCCACGGGGTCCGGGACTCGAACCATGGTCAACTACATGGGAGTCCAGTGACATAGCAATTACACTAACTGCCGGTCCCTCCCTTGAGTTGATTTTTGCCAAAAGTGAGAGGTAGGGTTTCAGATTCATCTTTATGCAGGTGGAAATCCAGTTTTTGGAGCAACATTTGCTGAAGAGGTTTCCTTTTTTGCACTGGATTGACTGGTACCCCTTGTCAAAAATCAGTTGACCGTATGTTTGGGAATTTATTTCTGGGGACTCTATTCTGTTCCATTGGTCCACATGTCCGTTTTTGTGCCAGTACTATGCTGTTTTGATTACCACAGTTTTGTAATATATTTTTGGGTCAAGGAGTGAGACACTGCGCACTCCACTCTTCTTGTGTAGAACTGCTTTGGCAATATTGTGTCTTTTATGATTCCAGACGAATTTTATGCTTATGTTTTATAGATCTGTGAAGAATGTGTCTGGTACTTTGATTGGCATTACATTAAATATGTAAATTAATTTGAGTAGAATCGCCATTTTGATTATATTAATTCTTCCAATCCAGGAACATAGGGCATCCTTCCACTTTTTTGTGTCATTTTCAATTTCTTTCTTTTTCTTTTTAGCTTCTCATAGTTTTCTATATGGAGATCTTAAACTTCTTTGGTTAGATTTATTCCTAAGTATCTTATATTTTTTGTGGCAATGGTAAGTGGAATAACTTTTTCAGTTCTATCTCAGTCTGTCTGTTGTTCATATATAGAAATGCTATAGATTTCTGTATATTGATTTCTGTATCTTGCAACTTTACTGTATTCGTGTATTACTGCCAAAAATTTTGTCATGGAAACCATTGAGTCTTCTATGTATACAATCATGTCATCTGCGAATAGAGAGAGTTTCACCTCTTCTTTTCCTATTTGAATGCCTTTTATGTTTTCCTCTTTTCTGATTGCATGGGCCAGGACTTCCAGTAATATATTGAAAAGGAGTAGAGAAAGTGGATATTCTTGTCTTGTACCCGTTTTTAGTGGGAAAGCTTTCACCCTTTTCTCCATTCAGGATGATGTTTGCTATGTTTTTTTTTAAATTAATTTATTTTTATATACATTCAATGACATTGTTTAGCTTATAAAGTGAACATTCCAATATGTGAACATTTTCTCCCTGTTCAGTTAATCAAAATATCCTCAACAGATTACACCACACCTCCCCATCCCGTCACTGCTCTGCCTCTGTATCCCTCCTCTAAATGTCCTTCCCTAGACTTCTCTCCTCCACACTCATCACATCTGACATTCACACCCATCTGTTGTGTTTGTATATCTTTTAGTCAATCAGTTTTGGTCATAGAGTGCAGATACTCATTATAAAGTGGAGACATACCGTGTCTCTCCTTCATAGACTGGCTTGTTTCACTCAGCAGTAAATCTTCCATTTTCTTCCACTTTCTGTCGAAAGCCAAGGTTTTGTTGGTTTTTATGGCTGAATAATATTACACAGAGTATATGTACCACAATTTTTCAATCCATTCATCCATACAGGGGCATTTGGGTTGGTTCCATGTCTTAGCAATCATGAATAGTGCTGCAATAAACATCGATGTGCAAGCACTTTTCCAATGAAGAATTCTTCTGTCCTTTTGGTAGATACTGAGGAGTGGGATTGCAGGATCATATAATACATCTATTTGTAGATTTTTGAGGAATCTCCAAATTCTTCTCCACAGAGGCTGGACCAATATACATTCCCACCAGCAGTGTAAAAGAGTTCCCCTTTCACCACACCCCCCCCAACACTTATCAATTTTGTTTTCTTAATCTTAGACATTCTGACTGGGGTTAGGTGGTACCTCATTGTCATTTTGATCTGCATTTCCCTTCTGAAGAGGGATGTTGAGCATTTTTTCATATGTCTTTTGACTATTTGTATGTCATCTTTTGAGAGGTATTTTTTTTTCAACTCCTTCTCCCATCTTTAATTACTGTTGATCATCTTTTTGCCAAGCAGCTTCTTCAGTTCCTTGTGTATTCTGGTTATCAGTCACTTAACTCATGCATAATTTACAAAAATATTTTCCCATTCTGAGGGCTGTCGATTCACACTAGTTGCTGTGTCTTTTGCCATGCAGAAAATTCTTATTCTGATGTAATCCCACTTGACTATTTTGGAGATTATTGACTGTGCTATGGGGGTCTTATTTAAGAAGTCTTTCCCTACACCAATGTCTCCCAGAGTTTCCCCAGTGTTTTTCAGGAGCAGTTTTAGAGTTTGAGGTCTTAGATTTAGATCCTTTTTTTTTAAGGGAAATTTATTTCAATTTATTATTTTTTTGTATGTATTTATTTTATTTTTACATATATCATTGCATTTATTCTTTTTTCCCATATTATTTATTATTTGTTTTTTTGTATATACTTTCATTCATATTGTTTGACTTACAATGAGACCATTTCGATATGTGCACATTTCTCCCCAGACCCGTAGATCAAAATATCTTTCACAGATAACACCACACCTCCCCATCCCATCAATGCTCTACCTCTTTATCCCTTCTCCAAATGTCCTTCGTTAGGCCTCACTTCTCCACATACACCTCGTCTGACATTCACACTCATCTCTTGTGTTTGTTCAACCATTAGTCAATCAGTTTCAGTAATAGAATGCAGACATACGGTATATGTTAAGTGGGGACATACAATGTCTCTCCTTCATAGCCTGGCTTAGATCCTTGATCCACCTTGACTTGAATTTTTTTTTTCAAACATGAGACGTAGGGCTTCAGATTTATCTTTCTGCAAGTGGAGATCACCATTTGCTGAAGAGTTTTCCCTTAATCCACTGTATTGACTGGTACCCCTTGTCGAAAATCAGTTGACTGTATGTTTGTGAATTTATTTCTGGGGACTCCATTCTGTTCCATTGGTCCAGGTGTCTGTTTTTGTGTCAGTACCATGTTGTTTTGATTACCACAGTTTTGTCGTATATTTTTGAGTCATTAAGTGAGATGCCACCCACTCCACTCTTTTTGTGTAGAATTGTTTTGGCAATATGGAGTCTTTTATTATTCCAGACGAATTTTATAGTTGTCTTTTCTAGATCTGTGAAGAAGGTGTCTGGTACTTTGATTGGCATCACAGTAAATATGTAGATTAATTTGGGTAGAATTGCCACTTTGATTATAATAATTCTTCCAATCCAGGAACATTAGATGTCCTTCCACTTTTTTGTGTCACTTTTGATTTCTCTTTATAGCTTCTCATAGTTTTCTTTGTGGAGGTTTTTAACTTCTTTGGGTTGATTTGTTCCTAAATATCTTATACTTTTGGTGGCTATGGTAAATAGAATAACAGTTTTCAGTTCTATTTCAGTCTGCCTGTTATTCGTATGTAGAAATGCTATCAATTTCTGTATATTGATTTTATATGCTGTAACTTTACTGTATTCTTTACTGTATTCATGTATTACTTCCAGTAATTTTTCCATGGAGACCATTGGGTCTTCTATGTATACAGTCATTTCATCTGCAAATAGAGAGAGTTTCACTTCTTTTTCTATTTGGATGCCTTTTATTGTTCCTTCTTTTCTGATTGTGTTGGCAAGGACTTCCAGTACTATATTAAAAAGGAGTGAAGAAAGTCGGCATCCTTGTTGAACCAACCTTGCATTCCTGGAATAAAGCCTACCTGATCACAGTGTATGATCTTTTATACAAGTTGTTGGATATGATTTGCTAGTGTCTTGTTGAGAATCTTTGCTTCTATATTCCTCAGGGATACTGGTCTATAGTTCTTTTTCCTGGTCTGTCCTTATTGGTTTTAAGGATAAGGGTGATAGAGGATTCATAGAATGAATTAGGAAGAGATTCACCCTTTTGGATCTTTAGAAATAGCTTGAGTAGAATGGGGGGTTAACTCTTCTTTGAAAGTTTTATAGAATTCCAAGGTGA
Source organism: Tupaia belangeri (assembly GCA_000181375.1). Lineage (NCBI taxonomy): Eukaryota > Metazoa > Chordata > Mammalia > Scandentia > Tupaiidae > Tupaia > Tupaia belangeri. Next base: position 6,095 of record AAPY01746056.1, read on the forward strand.
AGCCATCGGGGACAGGGCGTTTCTTCTTTTCCTTTTTTTTTTTTTTTTTTTGAGAGGTTTTTGCTATAGGGTGCATGTGCTCGCTAGACAGACAGAGACAGAGAGACAGAAAGCGAGAAATCAGCCCCCAGAATGGATGGCCACACCACAATCCCTTCTCCTCCATTCTCCTCTTGGGATCTTGGGCATGCACGCACACGCGCCTGGCATGAGTTTAAGCCACCGGGTCCGGGACTTGAATTGCTGTCGACTATGTGGGAGGCCAGCGACATAGCCATTATGCTAACTGCTGGTCCCAAGGGCTTTTCTTTGTTTGAAGGTTATTTATTACTGATTCAATATCCCGGCCTGTTCAGACTTAATATAGCCTCCTGACTCATCTATGTTTTAATAGTCTTATCTTATTCAAAGTTTACCAAGTTCCCTGTAGAGAGGATTTACATATATTTTTAAGATTTACTCTGGTATTTGATACTTTGGATCCTATGATAAATATCTTATTGGAATATTTTATCTGTAGATTCTTCAGAGTTTTTTGTGTAGACATCTATATGTTGTGATGGTTTTGTTTCTTTCATACCTATTTTTCTTTTTTTTTTTTTTTTTGGAGACGCTTTTGCTACAGGGCATGTGCACTCACCAGAAAGACAGAGAGAGACAGAGAGACAGAAAGTGAGAAATCACCCCCCAGGGAGGATAGCACTTTGCAATCCCTTCTCTTACATTCTCCTCATGATTTTGGGAATGCACGCACAGCGCCCGGCATGAGTTTAAGCCACCAGGTCCCAAACTCAAACTACGGTCGACTACATGGGAGTGTAGCGACATAACCATTATGCTAAATGCTGGTCCCTAGAGTTTTTATTTTGTTGTCACACTGCAATAATGATATTGAGTAAAAGTGTAGATGTGGGTGTCCCTGTCTTGTTTAAATTGCATAAAGAAAGAGATATTTTTCAATAGGTATATGAAGGAACTTCAAAAGATTTATAAAAATAGAATTAAAGGATAAGTTTATTTTGGTGCAATATTTTTAAAAATCTAGGTTTTTTTCATATGGATTGTCATGAAATTTTTGTGAATTTTTTTCAAAATCCTTTAAATAGATTGTAGGCTTTTGTGTTCAGTGGATACCTTTTATTAATGTATTCTTTTTCTACTGTTGCTTGACAGAGCACCATAAACTTAGTTTCTCTAAACCACACTCCATTTGCTATCACACAGTTTCTATGTGTAAGGAGTCTGGTATGACCTGGCTGGGTCTTCTACTCAGGGTCTCAAAAGTGTGTGATTAAAGTTTCAGCTGGGCTGCATTTTTATTTGGAGGTTGATTAGGGAAGAATCTGTGTTTATTCAGTTTGGTGGCAGAATTTATTTGCTATGATGAAGGTCCCCAGCTGTTTGCCAGCTCTTGGCTAGAGACTACCCTCAGGTGCTACAGGTCGCCAACATTTCCTAGATACTGTCTGTAGTTCTTGACCATGTGGGCTCTGATGGTAAATTTCCAGCACCACCTTGATTGGATTAATGAATATCTAAAACTCAGCTAAACATCGCTGTGTGTGTGTATTTTCTGAATGTTTCCTGAAGGAATTCATGTGTGAGTCCAAAGTGGCTAGGCAGGAAATATCCACCCTCACTGGGGATGAGCACCATCAAATTGGCTGGGGGCCAAAGAAAACAAATAAGATGGCAGATTGGTCTCTCTTGAAGTGTGGGTTAGATGACTTCTGGTGACTTGCAGAACTCAAGGCTGACCTGCCTTTGAACTCCAGGATTTACACCAACTCTTCCTTGGGATCTCAGCTTTTGGTACTATATCAGAGGCTTCTGGACTTAGACTGTCCCTGCTGCCAGCATCCCATAGTCTCCAGCTTGCACACCACCTGTTGTGGAACTACTTAGATGTCATAATCATGAGAGCTAATTCTAATAAATCCCCTCTCATATATCTGTATATATATCCTAATAGTTCTGTACCTCTAGAGCACCCTAATACAGATATTTGTATGGAGAATTGTTCTAAAGGAACAGATATTTTTAAATTACCATTTTAGTTTTCACTATAGGTTGCATGTAAGACAGAGATAGAGACACAAGAAAATTGAGAAATCACCTTCCAGGGGCAATGGCCATAATGCAATCCCTTCTCCATTCTTCTCTTAAGATTTTGAAACACACACACACACACACACACACACACACACACACACACACACCCTCTAATGTATTTTTTCAAGCTGCTGGGTCCAGGACTCAAATTGCTATTTGGGATCTGTCAGTTATGTGAGATCTAGTGACCTTAAACTCTACCTGCTCGCCCTCAAATTTTTTCTAAGTTTTTAAAAACATTTATTCATCATAGAGAAAGTGTGTGTGTGTGTGTGTGTGTGTGTGTGTGTGAGAGAGAGAGAGAGAGAGAAAGAGAGAGAGAGAGAGAGAGAGAGAGAGTAGCACCACACCAAAATACCTCCTCCCTAGCCATCAGGAACTTAGGCACCCATGCATGTACCTGACATATTGTTAGGTTGACCTGGAGATCCAAACCAGTTATCAGCCATGTGCTCCATGTGGTCCTCTGCACTACAGTTTGGTCTACTACCAACAGTGCCATAGGCTGGACCAGGAACTTCATTTTAAAGATGAATTCCCCTACTTGGTTTGGGGGTTTCTAGAATTGGCTGTGTGACATGATTAGACCTAAAAATGCTAAGAACCATATTTCTAATAGTACAGAGAACATTGATAGTCTGTAAATAAGTGTATTTGATACTTTTATTCACCTCTTTTAAAAGGCAAGCAATTTAGTAACATTATGCACAATGTTTGTTAAAAACCAAAGAATACAATGATGTTGGTTGATTTCTTTTAGCATCACTCGATGAAGCAATGAAAGAAAAGGATAAGCTCGCAGGATTGATTTCTTGGCTTAAGCTCCACATAAGAGACCTTAGAGTTTCTAAATGTGCCTGGGAACAGAATCTTCTCTCAGATAGCTAATGTGTGGAAATTTCCAAAAGTCAGACAAAAACACTCATCATGTTATCAGCTGAGTTAGAGCAAAAACTGAACTCTCAGCATGGCAAGATATAGACTATGTACTGTTAAATCAATGGTATTGGCTGAAAAAGAGTGGGACCCAGTAAACTAAGATGGAGATGAGTAGAAAAACTCCAGTGAGGCTATGGACACTGTGTGCCTCAACTTGGATGTCTGGTTTTCCAGAGAAAATGGTTTCTTTACCTCAAGCAGTAGTGCCATGCCCACACATATGGGTATTGGTCTTTCCAACTCTGTCTGAAAAGATAAACTCTGAATTGCCTGAAGAAATGATAATGGCATCCCCTGAGGCAGCTGCTAAACAACACAATGCTGATTTTCCTCAGAACTCACACCCATCACCTCTTCTTTGCTTCTAGACCTATAACTAAATGCAGGTCCCAATGAGCATCCAAAGGTGAGGTACAAAGTGTGACCCATGAGGATGTGTACTATGCTCCCAATGAACTACTGGAATTTACTTATTATACAAGCATGAGTCCAGAAAATGAGTGGGAATTGATATTAAGTGTGTGGGATAATGGTCATAAAGTTGGACTAGGCCCAATGTGTTGATAGAGCCCCATTCTGATTTATTATTTTCCCAGGTAGAGGCAGCTCTAATGGCTTCCATCTGGCCTCTCCTGCCATTATAGTCCTCACTCCACAGGTTAGGGAAACAATTGTGCCAGCTGCTAAGTATATCTTTTAAAATGATTCATTCTGGAACTGGGTAAATGACAACAGGGTCATTTCAGAGTCCCACCGGAACCCCTCTGTCTATTAGAAGCCCCTATTCTAACTGGAAGGTGATAGCGAATTTTCTGATCTCGTAGAATAAATATTAGTTCAAAGAATCTGGGGAACAAGCAGTTAGTGTAATGGCTATGTCGCTGGACTCCCACCTAGTGGACCATAGTTTGCGTCCCAGACCCGGTGGCATAAAACTCACGCCGGGTGAGTGTGCGTGCGTGCCCAAGATCCCGGGAGGAGAATGGAGAAGGGATTGCGGCGTGACCATCCCCCCTGGGGGTTGATTTCTCGCTTTCAGTCTCTACGTCTCTGTCTGGGGAGCACAAGGTGCCCTATAGCAAGAAAACCTCTACAAAAAAAAAAAAAAAAAAAAAAAGAATCTGCAATGAACGTTGGATCTTGGGAAGTTAGGGAAGGCACTAATAATTTGATGGTGGGTTGGATGAAACATGGATCAAAAGATTTCCTACTATGAGTGAGATGGAGAGGCAAAATCTCTGACTTACCATAGAGAAAGGGATTCAGAGATTTGGGGAGATAGGAATGCTAGAATGTATATGTCACTTTAAACCTACTTCCCCACACTGGGAAGGTCCAGAGGACACACCTTTCACCAATACTTTGGGAAATACATATACCTTTCACCAATACTTTGGGAAATACATTTGTGAGGGGAGCTCAACATCCTTGAAAGTATCCGTGACTTCCCTTCTCTGTAGGTTGGACCTTACAGTGGGAACTGCAGTCACTCAATTGGAAAACATAAATACAATGGGAATAGTGAGACTCTTGGTAGCAAGGGTCAGGCAGCAGCACTCTATCAACAAAGACATGGTGTGCATAGACACCATAAAGGGAAGCAGAGACAACACAGCAGCCATAATCTGACTGTGTAGATTTATGGCACTGGCTAGTTAATAATTATCATGATTCTAGAAGTCAAATAGGTAGGAAGCCTACTAAAGTTTTTTTTTTTTAATTGCCAGAGGGCATGTGAGACATAGTGACAAAGGAAAAAAAATATCACCTAATGGGGCATGATTATGCTGCAATCCCATCTCCATTTTTCCATCCTTGGGGGATGCACCTACACACACCAGTTTGTGTTTCAAAGCGCTGGGGCTGGGATCTAAACTGCGGTTGTCCATGTGTGTTATGGCTTCCTTAACTGTCAGGCCACAAGTCCAGCCCAGGAAGTCCATTACCTTCATAAGATCTATATGAGTAGATAATTTTCTGGTCATTGAAATAAAGTCTAACTCAAATAATAAAAACAGAAAATCATGGTCCCTCAATCAATTTCCAGACTTCAGCCAGTTTATACACTCAAAATCCCTTGAAAGAAGAGGAGGTTGTGTGACCTCTAGGAAGGAGAATCTCATACACTACTGAAAACTTAAAAAAGAAAAAAAACCTTTTTCCCATGTTACCTTATACTCTTTTACCAGGGAAACTATGCCTTGGGGAAAGGATAATGATCAGACTTTTGTAGACTACTGGATGTTGGTTCCAGAAGACATCAATTACAGCTCTTGTCATAGATGCAGTTTCATTGCTTGAGCAATTAAACACATCTCCTTGTACCTCATATGCAGATATTGATCTGGCAAATGCTTTTTTGCTCATACCTGTCCACAAAAAGCAGATTTTTTTTTTCAACTGAAAAGGCAGTAAGCCTTAACTTTCCTGCCACTATCAACACCTCAGCTCTTTGTCAGAATTTAGTTTGCAGGGCTCTTGATTGCCTTTCCCCTCATCATAATACCACACTAGTTGATTATATTGGTGACATTATGCTGACTGGATCTAAAGAGTATAAAATAGTGACTGCTCTAGTCTTATTGGTGAGAAAACTGTGGCTCAGGGAATAGGAAATATTAACAAATATGACTAAAATTCAGGTGCCTTCTACTTCAGAAAAATTCCTGGGCATCCAGTGGTGCAGGACATGTTGATTATTCCTGCTAAGGGGAAGGATAATTTATCACAGTGGTCACTTGTACAACCCAGAAAGTGCACAAGCAATGGTAGGCCTATTTGAAATTTGGAACCAACACATTCATCCTTTCAATGTTACTTTAGTCCATCTAGCAAGTGATCTGAAAAGCTTCAAGTTTTGGGTGTGATGAGGAATAGCAGAAGGCTCTAGAACAAACCCAGGCTGCTGGTTGAGAGGTTCTGTTAGTTGAGCCATATGATTCAGAAAGTCCAATGGTACTTGTGTCAGTGATGAATAAGGGTGCTCTTTGAAGCTTTTGGAAGGCCCTATAAGTGAATCCCAGTAGAGGACCTTGGATTTGGGGGCAAGTCCCTGCCATCATCTATAGATAACTTTTCTCCCTTGGGCAGTCCTTGGCCTGCATCTGGGCCTTAGAAATTGAATGTGTAACCATGTACTACCAAGTTACTGTGCAACATGAACCACCCATCAAGAACTGGGTGCTTTCAGACTTCCCAATCCATTAAGTTGGGGATGTGTGGCAGTATCCATCAGGAAACAGAAATGATAGATACATGATTAGGCCTGAGCTTGCCCTGAATGCACAAGTTATGTGAAGAAGTGGCCCATATGCTTAGTTTCTGCTCCTGCTACACTGCCTTTTCTCTTCTAACCTATACCCATGGTCTCATTGGGGGTACCCTAACATCAGTTGTTAGTGGGAGAGAAACTGAGACCCTGGTTTACAGGTTCCGTAACCTGCACAATATGCAGGCACCACTCAAAAGTGAACAGAAATAGTGCCATCACCCCTTTCTGGGACATTAAAGGACAGTGATGATGGAAAAACTTCTCAATGTATAGAACTATGGGCAGTTTACTATGCACTATCATTGTGCATTTGGTTGGAAAGAAAAGTGTCCAGATGTGCAACTATATAGTGATTCCTGGTCTGTAGCCAATGGTTTGGCCAAGTGATTGAGGACTTTGAATGATCATAGTTGGAAAATCAGTGACAAAGCAATTTGGGGAAGACATTGTGGATAGACCTCTCTGACTGGCCAGAGGATCTAAAGATGTTTGTGTTCCCATATGAATGCTCATCAAAGAGTGATCTTAGACTACCACATAGGAAGGCCGTTAGACCTACAGACACCTCACTCCCATCTTTTGACCCCTGAGCCAGGAACTGTGAGGGAGAACTGCCCCTTGAAACTCCAGTCTCAGGACCCCCAAGCCAGAAACCCCTCTGTCAGCCAGGAAGGCTAATAGACCTACAGACACCCCACTCCCATATTTCGACCCCTGGGCCAAGAACTGCGAGGGAGAAGTGCCCCCTGAAACTCCAGTCCCAGGACCCCCAAGTCAGAAACCCCTCTGTCAGCCAGGTACACTTTTTTTTTTCTCCTTCTCCTCTTCTTTCATTTGTAAATTTCTCTCTTCTCACTACCACATAGGAAGGCCATTAGACTTACAGATACCCCACTCCCACCTTTTGACCCCTGGCGAAATCATGCACCTCGCTAGTGCATGGCGTGTGACTTTTTCTTTACTTCTTTTTTATTTCTCTTATTTTCCTCCCACTTATTTGGTCCTTACTCCCTTTATCTACACCATCCCTGGTAGTTTTGATAGGTCTAGAATTACAGTTCTGAAATATTCTACTATTTTAAGACTCTCTGGGATCATCCCTTTCACTGAACCACCTGTGAAGAAGGAGATACTTTTCTTTGTACAGCTGAAGGGTATATTTTTCCTTTGATCACATTGCCAAAAACAAATAGAAGAGAGACTTTGGCAGTCTTTATTCCGAGGCCAAAAGGAAACACTCTTGCTCCTATTCGAGGAAACGTTCTCTTAAAAGGTATTTCAAAGGGAACGCATCTCCCAATGGTTAGAAGTAGAAGAAGAACCTCAGGTCTGAATAAAGCACAAAAAATGTCTCCGACAAAAGAACACAGTAACTCCCTTCCTTTTCTTGAAAAAATAGAAGACGTTACAAAAATGTCCAAGATAGAATTTAGAACATTCATGTTGAACAAATACTATGAGCTGGAACAGAAAAGAGATAATGAACTACAGGAGATGAGAAAGTCCTTCCACGATATGAAGAAAGAAATGGACACGCTAAGAAAGAATAAGATGGAACTATCAGAGGTGAAGTCCGTAATACAAGAAATCAAAAACTCTCTCGAAAGTATTAAAAGTTGATTAGACCATGCTGAAGGTTGAATCTCTGATGTAGAAGATAAAACTTCTGACCTAGAGAAAACCACCAAAAAGATAGAGAAAATAACAAAAGAAAAACAAGAAGATAACATACGAGAAATACTAGATTCCATTAGGTGTCCTAACATCCGAATAATTGGTATCCCAGAAGATGAAGAAACTAGTAAGAGCATGGAAAACCTATTCCATGAAATCTTGGAAGAAAATTTCCCAAGCATAGAGAGGCACTCAAACATCCAGATCCAAGAAATACAAAGGACACCAAATAGAATCAACCCAAGAAGATCTTCCCCAAGGCTTATCATAGCCAGACTGGCTAAGACCACAGATAAAGGTAAGATACTAAAACTGGCAAGAGAGAAACAACAAGTGACTTACAAAGGTCACCCCATCAGGCTAACAACTGAACTTCTCAACAGAAACAATGCAAGCAAGGAAAGAATGAGAAGATGTATTGAAAGTGTTAAGAGAGAAACAACAACCAAGATTATTGTATCCTGCTAGATTATCCTTCATATGGGAAAAAAAGATTAAAATCTTCTCAGACAAAACCTGAAAGCATTTGCCAGCACCAGGCCAGCTCTCCAAGAAACCCTGAAGAAAGTACTGTTCCAGGAAAACTAAAGAAGTAACAGCGAGAAACAAAAGAGTAAAAGGCAACTAAGACAATGGCCAACTTAAACGTCGGGACAGATCCAGTAACATCGATAATAACATCGAATGTTAATGGATCATATTTGCCAACCAAGAGACACAGACTGGCTGGGTGGATTAAAAAACAAAAACCCTCTATCTGCTGCCTACAGGAAACCCACTTCATGGATAAAGATATACATAGACTGAAAGTGAAGGCTTGGAAAAAGATTTTCCATGCAAATGGGAACCAAAAAAGAGCTGGAGTCGCAATACTAATCTCTGACAAAATAGGCTTTAAAACAAAAACTGTTCGAAGAGACAAAGAAGGGCACTATATTGTAGTAAAAGGATCAATCGATCAAGAAGATATAACGTTTATTAATATCTATGCGCCTAACACAGGAGCACCCAGATATGTGAAGGAAAGACTGCTAGATCTAAAAAGAGAGAGAGACTGCAACACAGTAATTGTTGGAGACCTCAATAGTGCACTAGCCCCTCTGGATAGATCATCTATACAAAAAATAGGTAAAGAGAAAAAGGATCTAAATGATATCATAAATCAAATGGACTTAACAGATGTCTATAGAACTTTTCATCCCAAAACCTCGAGATACACTTTTTTCTCATCACCACATGGAACATTCTTGAAGATTGACCACATCATAGGGCACAAAGCAAACCTCTACAGATTCAAAGGCATAGAAACTATACCCAGCATGTTCTCTGACCATGATGGAATTAAACTTGAGTTTAATTTCAAGAGAAATCCTCAAAAATACTCAAATACATGGAAACGTAATAACCTACTCTGGAATGACTCCACAACTACTGAAGAAATAAAGACTGAAATCAAAAAGTTCATGGAAACCAATGACAATGAGGACACGAGTTTCCATAATCTTTGGGATGCTGCTAAAGCAGTCATAAGAGGGAAGTTCATAGCAATTAGTGCACATAAGAGGAAAATGGAAAGAAGGCAAATGGATCACTTAACATCATGCCTCACAGAATTGGAAAGCAACAGCAAAAAGATCCAAAAAACTCTAGGAGAAAGGAAATAATAAAGATCCTAGCAGAAATAAATGAAATAGAAAATAAACAAACTATACAGAAGGTAAATGAAAGTAAAAGCTGGTTCTTTGAAAAGATAAACAAAATTGATACGCCACTAGCGAGACTTATTAAGAAGAGAGAAAAGAACCAGGTGAATCAAATCTGCAATGAAGCAGAAAATATAACAACAGACAAAGTACAAATATGGAACATGATTAGAGGATACTATGAACAACTATATGCCAAGAAACAAGACAATCTGGATGAGATGGACAAATTCCTGGACATGTATAATCTACCTAGATTGAGCCAAGAGGATATAGAGAGTCTGCATAGGTCCATAACAAGCCAGGAGATCGAATCAGTTATAAATAACCTCCCAACAAAGAAAAGCCCTGGCCCTGATGGATTCACCTCTGAATTCTACAAAACTTTCAAAGAACAGTTAACCCCCATTCTGCTCGTTATTTCTAAAGATCCAAAAGGGTAAATCTCTCCCTAATTCATTCTATGAAGCCTTTATCACCTTTATCCTTAAAACTGATAAGGACAGGACAAGGAAGGAAAACTGTAGACCAATATCCCTGATGAATATAGACGCAAAGATTCTCAACAAGATATTAGCAAACTGTATACCACAGCTTATAAAAAAAATTATACATCATGATCAGGTAGGCTTTATCCCAGGAATGCAAGGTTGGTTCAACATACGCAAAACCATAAAATGTAATACACCATATTAATAGGAAGAAAGATAAAAAACCACATGGTCATATCGACTGATGCAGAAAACGCCTTTGATAAGACACAACATCCCTTCATGATCAAGACTCTCTGCAAAATCAGCATAGAAGGGTCATTTCTCAACATAATAAAAGCTATCTATGAAAAACCCATAGCGAACATCATCCTCAATGGAGAAAAGCTGAAAGCTTTTCCACTAAAATCGGGTACAAGACGAAGTTGCCCACTTTCTCCACTTCTCTTCAATATAGTACTGGAAGTCCTGGGCAACGCAATCAGAAAAGAGGAAAAAATAAAAGGCATTCAAATAGGAAAAGAAGAGGTGAAACTGTCTCTATTTCCAGATGACATGATTGTATACATAGAAGACCCAATGGTTTCCATGAAAAAATTTCTGGAAGTAATACATGAATACAGTAAAGTTGCAGGACACAAAATTAATAACCAGAAATTTATGGCATTCCTATATATGAACAACAGATAGACTGAGATAAAAATGAAAAAAGTCGATCCATTTACCATAGCCACAAAAAGTATAAGATACTTAGGGATAAATCTAACCAAAGAAGTTAAAGACCTCCACAAGGAAAACTATGAGAAGATAAAAAAAAGAAATTGAAAATGACACAAAAAAGTGGAAGGACATCCCATGTTCCTGGATTGGAAGAATTAATATAATCAAAATGCCAATTCTACCCAAATTAATCTACCTATTTAATGCAATGTCAATCCAAGTACCAGACACATTCTTCACAGATCTAGGAAAGACAATCATAACGTTTGTCTGGAATCATAAAAGACCCCGTATTGCCAAAGCAGTTCTGCAAAAGAAGAGTGGAGTGGGCGGCATCTCATTCCCTGACCCAAAAATATACTACAAAGCTGTGGTAATCAAAACAGCATGGTACTGGCACAGAAACAGACAGGTGGACCAATGGAACATAATAGAGTCCCCAGAAATGAATGCTCAAACATACAGCCAAGTGATTTTTGACAAGGGGTACCAGTCAATCCAGTGGGAAAAGGAAAACCTCTTCAGCAAATGGTGCTGGCAAAACTGGATCTCCACTTGCAGAAAGATGAATCTGAACCCCTACCTCTCACCTCTGACAAAAATCAAGTCAAGGTGGATCAAAGATCTAAATCTAAGACCTCAAACTATAAAACTGCTCCTGGAAACCACCAAGGAAAATCTGGGAGACATTGGGGTAGGGAAAAACTTCTTAAATAAGACTCCCAACACACAGTCGATAATCCCCAAAATAGACAAGTGGGATTACATCAGACTAAGAAGTTTCTGCATGGCAAAAGACACAGTGATTAATGTGAATAGACAGTCCTCAGAATGGGAAAATATTTTTGTAAACTCTGCATAAGACAAGGGACTGATAACCAGAATTCACAAGGAACTCAAGCAGTTGTTCCGGAAAAAGACAATCCTATTAAAAGATGGGAGAATGAGTTGAAAAAACCACTCTCTAAAGATGACATAC